>JZLH01S0151977.1:63642-86400 GCA_001188425.1 Eucidaris tribuloides
TGGACTTATGAAGTTTCAAAATTTAAATTTTGTGATGTCACATACGAGCGGCTCCGCACATGTCATGTAATATCAATTCAATAAATTGCCACTTTGTATTGGTTCATGACAATTGAATGCATTTTTTTTTCATAGAATCATGTATAAAATAATGTTTCCAATTATATATTGAATGAACAGGTAATATCATTTTGAATATTCTGAGAAAAATGGCAATTTATGGAATTTATATTACATAACAATGGGGGAGCTGCTTGCATGTGACGTCAAAAATTAAAAACTTTACGAATTCATAACTATCTTATTTTTTGGTGGATTTTCACCAAACTTTTATGTTTCTATCATTGTTGTGCTTTCATTAAAATCAACTTGATGTCAGGGTGAACCTTGCCTTTAACTATAACCTTGCCAGAGGATTTCAACTTCTATGGATTTTATGTGTATTATTTGGTGCAGATCAGCGACTTCGGAACGCAAAACTAAAAACACAAAAGTTAACCTGTGGGACTAAAAGTGTTAAGTAACACAGTAGTGATCACATTAAATTTGACCAAACTCAAAAATCCATTGAAACATTGTAAGAACAATATATGGAAAAAAAATAAGTATGTCAAATAAAGATCCAAAACTTGACATGTCAAAAGAGCTCTCCAACTTTATGTTTTTCATCTACTCCTGATATACATGAATACATTGAACTCGCACAATGAAAGATTAAAGGTGGGATAAGACACTGACAGAAAGGCACAAGGACAATGAAAGAACAATACAATTAATAATTAACCAGAGACTCCAACTCTCCCGTTTTCGGCGGGAGATCTCCCGCTTTGAGACCATTTTCACAAAATCTCTCGCCCTCCCACTTGAGTTTTAATTTCTCCCGCCCTAGCTGTGTTTCTCCTTTCTCCCACCCAACCACCTTTTTGAAAAGAAATTAATCTGAATCAGTAGATTTGATCCCAATTAGCGTTGTCATATGTTAAAAACTAAGCCTAAAATAGCAACAGAGAGCTTCTAAAACACTAACAATGGCCTCCGGCCGCAAGGAATTTCGTGCTTTGCGCTGGTGATGTGAGTTACGCGCACATTAAGTCAGAGTCTCCCGTTTGCTAGGGGGTCTCGGTGGGAGAATCTTCCGCTAAAGAGGTGTTTGGGGTTGGAGTCTCTGATTTAACATGTTCATATATATTCCAATAAGTTACACTCTGCCTCATTGAAGCACACAAGATCATTATCAGAATCAATTAAAACATGTATCTTATACTACATCATCAATCAATTTGAGCTTTGGAATATAATTATAGACACACACAAATATCTAAAGCGACAGATGTCAGATCAGTAATATCCCTGCAAGTCGTCACAGAAATATCAAATTCAATCCCTAATCAACACTTTCTCAAGTATAATAAATATAATATAGTGCTTCAACTACAATAACCACACAATTCATTTCAATTTAATCAAATTTTTGTCTAATTTTCAGTGTAGTTTGACTGTAGGTTTTTCATAAAAACTCTTAAATCAAAGCACAGTTTGTTCAATTCTTCATTCGGTGGAAGCATTTGTCATAACAATCTGAGTATATTTACACATATACAAAACAAAATAATATATCTGAGTATATATAGTTATGGAGTTTATAATAATATAAAAACATAAAATGTTATATAGTATTCTGTATACTCTCTACATTCCACACACTGTAATGTATCTAAACACAACAACACAAGTAACTACCCCTTTTTCAAAATACAATAACTTTTTAGAGAAATGGTTTTGAGCAAAATAATTTGGCAGGGGTGTTTCTGCACTAATTGGCTGACTTCTGTGGGAAAATGTGATTTATCCGTCAATGCATGCATGGCTGAGCACATATTAAAGGCAAAAAGTCACTTTTCAAAAGTCAGAAGGGTCATTTTGGAGGATTTGTGATACAGGATTTTTCTGGTGAATGATTTAGCGCTTATTATACTATTTATCGTTTGACCCCCTTACAACTCTTTTGACACTTTTTACATTTTTTGCGCTTCAGTGAGCTCAATTTAAAAATAGCAATCCTTCCTCAGATTTTCAAATTGTAAAATCCATTAAGTTTATTGAAAAAATTGAAATCCTTTATTTTTCAGCAACATGTATCTTTACGTGTTGTATGAACATAAGACGTTGTAACCATGGCATGGTTGAGTGAGCACACTCTTTAAATAAAGCAAAAATACCATTGTTCACCCTTATTTTGGCATAAGAGATGACTCCTGTGACTTTTGAAAAGTGGCCTTTTTGCCTTCATTGCATGCTCACTCATGCGTGGCTTGACGGATCAATCACATTTTCACACAGAGGTTAGTCAATGAGTTAAAAAATACTCCTGCCAAATTATTTTGCACAAACTCATTTTGTTAAAAAGTTATGGTAGTTTGAAAAAGGGGGTAGTTACTTTTGTTGTTGTTGTGTATAATTGTACAATCATGTACCATACATCATTCTAACTGATAAAATGTCTGTTTCTGAGTTGGAAAGGGAATATATACACAGTCACTTTCATTTACTTGTGATTTCGTAGCATCAATTAATAATAACTGCATTAAAATCACACCACATAACAATCAATTGACATTCCAGGCACGTCAAAAAATATTCTAGTAGCATTCAAAGCACATTATTCTTCAAAGTTTCGATTTTTTTTTCATTCTTGGGACATTTTTGACTGCATGAAATCCTGCTTCCTTTCTCTTGAGTCTTCGTGCTTCTTCGTCAGACATGCATGTATCATGTTATTTGTTATCATTATTATCAGTATTATCATTATCATCATCATCATCATTATCATCATCACAATTAACATCATTATTTTGCATTGCTAGTGACCACACTAATATGTAGCAATGTTAATATGTGACCTGTCACCACAAAATGCACAATAAGTTGGAAAAATTGGATATTGGGATATTGAGTTTTTTAAATGGTCTGAAAGAAGAGATCATAAGCTTTAGAATGGTATAAAATTTGTTTAAATTGGACAAGGCTAACCCAGTTAAAACACCGCTCAAAAGATTGGACCTTCACATAAGCCATTGTCAAGAAAGGGGAGAAAAACGGCATCAAAGATCACGCTCATTCATGCACGCTGGCAAAGAGCGCTAGCTGTGTGGGGCATGAAAGGTGGAATTAAAACTCCATAGGAACCGACATGAAGGTGCTATCGGATTAGGCTCAAATTTGGCACAATTAATCCACACACTTAATCCTTTTATTCAGCCAAGTTTCATTGTCTGGAGTTTTATACATTTCAAGTTACAATCAATTATCTTTTAGGGTGTGTCTGTTAGATGAGGCCCATTCCTTGGGGGTAGTACTTGTTACAAAGTCTTCTCCACTATTTTAATTTTCAAGAAAAAACAGACTTTGGGATCACCTATGACCCTCAAATTTGGACAAATGATAGATTAATGTATGTACTTTCAGAAAATCCCAAAATCCTAAAATCGACCCCTCCGACCCAAATCAACTAATTTACCAATTTACGCAAAAAGTTCCCATTGCGACTTATTGATCGAAATGTGGTGACAGGTCACATATGTAGCAAGCTTTTGTGGGCTCTACACATCACACACAGGGTAAATGCAGTACTGTAGCACTGTTTTTGTAACCATTAAAAATCACAGTTAACTAGAACTGTGATCATGATTGTCTTCTGTAATTATTTAGCAGTCATAAAAGTCAGCCCAAAGCAGGTCAAAATTAAATTGACTTGAAAATATATTTAATTCATTGGGCTCACTGCTAAATAACATTATTGTTCAATGAGATATGATACAGTTTTCACTTCATTGACAGTGAAAGAAATATAAACACATCACATTTACATGTTTCCTTGTAAAAAATCTTTACACAATAATTAAATATTTTCTTCTTTCATACTGGTAAAAAATGTGTACTTCATGGCACACAGGCATTACACATTATAACTCTATCTTTTATCTGAATATTTGACTGAAAATATGTCATATTTTCTGGACTTCTGTAGGAGCCTGTCGTCTCCGAGGGTACACTGTACTGAGCTTGTGTACAAGGCCATCGTTAGAAGAGTTATATCAAATGATTTGAACAATCTAGAAGATAGAGACAAAGTGCTTTTTAATTATACAGTGTGCTTAAAATGCAGCTGCAGTTTCACTAAGACACGCAAAGTACTACTATTTCTGACTTGTTATCATTATAAGTATGGAATGCATATTTTGAAGTTTCATTCACTATTCCACCA
Organism: Eucidaris tribuloides; assembly: GCA_001188425.1. Taxonomy (NCBI): domain Eukaryota; kingdom Metazoa; phylum Echinodermata; class Echinoidea; order Cidaroida; family Cidaridae; genus Eucidaris; species Eucidaris tribuloides. The sequence continues at coordinate 67,907 of JZLH01S0151977.1, forward strand.
AAGATATCATAAGCTCCTAAAATTTGATTCTGGGTTTCACAAGAGCTTTATAATTTCATTTAAAAATCAACATGATTAAAATGACATTTCAATAATCTGGCACTTTAAAAAATTTGCTGAATCAACTACGGTACAACTTCTTTGCTATTTCATTTCCATTTCATTTGTCAGCAAATGAGTCAAATTGTTAAACGGTGAATTAAATTAGACAAAGTCAACTCACACTTTGTATGAGTTACAATGTACTGAATCTAAATTACAATCAGAGTTCACAAAATGTCATCAGAAATTTACAAGCAGGCCCTGAATAGCTATCAACTACATTTCTCACATTCACAAAATGATCAGTACTGTTCAATAGTGCTATTACAAAATATTCCAATATTGTCTCTGCATACAAAACGAGTAAAAGCCACACTGTGACTATGGAGTGCGGCTACGTAGTTACAGAAACATTATGATACAAAACATGGTACAATAGGCTTTCCACTAGTACTGTAATTTGCACAATAATGGATTCCACCACTATTATTTTCCATTAAAAAGGACATACATCACAATAGCTTGAGGCATGATGCAAACGGTTTCGGTGAAACACTACGACCAGTAACAAATTTGTTGCTTTTGGCACATTCCTTCCTAAGTCCTTCATAAGTCAATATCAAGGTGTGATACTAAATCAATTGTTGCGCCAAGAAATGTACATTCGAATAAACCTCTCCTGTGAATCAGTATTGGAAGCCACCAACATGACAAGTATATTTAACTCTTAAAGGCAGGGGGATCTCATTTGCACCCTTCCCACAGCACAGCAAAAGATCACTCAAGTCCTAAGGCTTGTTTATGAAGGACATGTCTGTGAAATCTGAAGATCAGTAATTATCTAGAATTTGAAAAATGCACCAAACCAACTGCCAACTTCATGTGTGTTCTATGCTAGGAAGGTTTGTCTCTATCAGGCAATAATTTAAATCATAGTCATGGTCCCAATATTACTAATACTGAATTTCTAGCTCCTATACTTCGCTAAAGGTTCTCAGATGATATTTTCTTCAATATACCAGTGTATTTATAATTTACACAATCATTTACACAGTTATGGACATGCAAAAGAGACTCTCTGCCTTTAAAGTGCCCCCTAATATCAAGTCCAGTGCCAAGGTGCTTTCCTCTAGTAAGATTGATATCTATTTCAAAATTAAAGATCAAGAAATATTTAGTGAATAAGTGAAACTTCTTTATCAGGAGACATAGTCGACATGAAAGACTGGTGCAGGCACTGAACAAATTCATTCAGACGTGCAAGGCAAATGGCACAATTCAAAGGACGTAACAATCACCGTGTGACAATTGCTACATTTCACAAACATAGCACTCTGTTCAAAATAAGTATACAGGCACATGGCAGTTCTTCCAGTGCTAGTAATGTATGTGGCGCTGGGTCTATTGGATTCCTTGTTTTACACAGCTTCATCAGCCATGTTGTCATTCACGTCACCGTTGGCATCAAAGATTGTGTTCGCGTAGTCGGCCGAGCTTCGGATTAGATCCATCACACACTCGTGTATAAAGATGTACTGTTTCTGTAGGTGGCAGAATTGTCAAAACCAAAGAAAGAAAGATAAAAAAAAAGTTGTTAACACAATTCTTCTTTGAACCTGCAAGATGGCGGGATGATGTAGGGAGTTAAATACATGGGACTACCATAGAACTAATCCCCTTCAATCCATGTTGCCTAGGGTTACTGAAATGGAGATAGGCACCACCCCTATAGGAGCGGGACAGGTTTAACTTAACACAACTCATTTACATTATTCAAGCATGAAACATGAAACTTTATGAAAATAGTTATAAGCTAAATGAACACGTACATGCATTAAAGTCTTTGATTACTCAAAACAAATTAAGACATGGGAAGAATACTTCCAAGGGTTCAAATCCTGAAATGAAACTGACACTGGCATTTATTTCATGGAGATAGTAGAAAACACACAACAAAAAGAAGAAAAAAAACACAGACAGGAGTATAACATTATCTGGAAGAGGAAGAAACAACTAGACTAGATACAAGGAAGGACAACAGGAAGAACAAGAACAAATGAAGAGAAAGAAAAGGCAGAAGGGAGAGATTGAAAACAAAAAATGATGAGAAAAGATAAAAAAGAACACATACAGTACATGTAGAAGGAACAAAATGGAACAATTACCTTCTTCATATTAAAACCAGCTCAACATTAACTACATCCAAGAAACTTTCTAAACAATTCTTATCAGAATCATAGGGACAACAAGTATATACATAGTTACTTCTGTCTCTTACATTCAGACTCATTATCATTAATCTGAATACCGATCACACTTGTTTATTTGTGTCAGGACTGTGTTTGTGCGTGTGTGCACGTGTGAGTATGTGTGTTCAAGTATGTAATTTAAGGTTTACTGTTATTGTAGTCAGAAATATACTGTATCTTGGTTTGTATAACTTCCACATACTGATTTGATTTAAATTTCATTAATTGCTCCTAGTTGTATGATAAGCCCATTTCAATGAGCTTCAGTCTGCTTTTTCAGGGGTTCAATACCTAGTGGCATCGTCGACAGGCCTTCTGTCGAAAAGCTTGTCAAGATAACAGTATTTTGACTGAAAGACAATATATCGACAGAGATTTTATCTTACCGACAACAACACACAGGGTATCAAAGTAATAAATCAGGACCTAACAATGTCATCTCCGCAGCCAGTCACTTCTCAAAGCAAGCATTTTTTCTTTCTCACACTCGCAGAAGGTTATAGAAACTGAGAACCATTGTTCTGAGTGTAATCTACACCATAAGAATCTTGGTTCCCCGGAAATTGACGATGTGGTCAAGCCCAAAGTTCAAAATTCCGCTGCTGCTTTCAATAGCGATGTCAGTCATCACTGGGGCCTCCTGGCAGGCTGATTATCCCCTGTAGTATGTAGCCACAATACAGGTGTATTTACTATTTAAACATGAATAGGTACGGTGATGTAAGACTGCATTATGAAATGTCCCAATTAATCAGACCATAGTTGTGTTGACAGCTGTGTCTGTCGGCTAAGTATTTGAGGTGGCATGTCGGAAGAGAAATTTCTATTTGACGACGGCCCTATCAATACCACTTGTACTATTTTTAATGTACAAAATAATCAAATATGATTGACCGTAAAATTGTTTCTATGTGGATGAATTAATGAATCAAAACAAAAAAAAGAGAAGAAAGATAAAGAAAGGAAGAACTTAAGAAACAAGGAAAGAAACCAACAAAATACCTCAGTTTGAACCATGTAGTTCCTCTGCATCCTCATCTCGCATATGATACCAAAGATGTCAATGAAATCATTTTCCTGCATGTGTTGCATCAAACGATCCAAGGTGATATATGTCCCAGTCCTTCCAACACCGGCGCTACAGTGAAATAGAAGCACAAAATAAGCATTTTTTTTTTTTCATTTTTGTTGTGAGTGTTATATGTATGGATTAGACACATTTATCATTTTATACCCTAAAAAGGCTGGGGAGGGGGGGTGGAATCCACCGCCCCCCTAAACATTTCGCACAAATGTCTGCGACGCACGAAGCAGTTGACACGGCATTTCATGACTAATATGTCTCGAATGTCGCGCATCATTTTGAGACCAAATTTGCGGACGTCGCGGTACGCGGTTCCAAGTTACGTAACATTTTGTACTTGCATGTCACCTCAAAAATCGCTCAAAAAACGTGATTTTGTGTACATTTCAAAATACAAATTGTGTTTCAGCCAAATTCATAATGTAATGATTTATTTTACTTTTATTGGTTGAAAATTAATTAATTTGTGGCTGTTCTGACCGCAAAAGTGTCGCCCGACAAATTTCATCCAAAAAACAATAGAAAACGAAAGGTTGGAAAACAAGGAATTAGCATAAGAAATTTGAAAAAAACAATAAAATACATAGGAAATCAATTTTGATTCCAGATTTTTTTCAAGTAAACTTGTTAAGATGCTAAAAAGAGTGTCCAGAGACAAAAATTAGCAGTATTGGAGCTTGTATATTATGATTCATCAGGCTTAATTACTGATTTACGCCATTAGATTAGTATAATTAATGTGATTATGAAATGTAATTTGCCTGTAATTAACTATACAGTCTGTGATTAGCGTAGATGGGTAAGCTGCGTTCGATTTTCGGCCGCGATCGCGCGAAAGGTGAATGGCGCGAGTCTCGGGGGGGGGGATATTCCGCCCCCGCCCCCCCCCGCCCCCCCCCCGATACTAGCATAGCGAAAAAAGCCCAGCCTGATTAGGGTTCAGGATTTGAAAGACCACCACTTCCTTTCATTATCATTTTCTAATGGTAGATCAGTGACTGAGTATACATGTACTGGTCGGCTGCATGAAATCTGAGTGACCTTTGGTTTAGCTAGGTCGCGAACGGCTGCGCCAGACACCATTTACAGAATTGTGGTAAAAGCATGGGTCATCACTTTGCAAATTTTGAAGTAAACCCTCCAGATTTTCAGTAAAAATGTATTGGTCAGCTGCATGAAATCTGAGTGACCTTTGGTTTAGCTGGTCGCGACCGGCTGCGCCAGACACCATTTACGTAATTGTGGTAAAAGCATGCGTCATCGCTTTGCAAATTTTGAAGTAAACCCTCCAGATTTTCACTAAAACTACGTAGCCTACCCAATGGTTCTATGAGGTGTTAATCTTTACATTGTGAATGATTTTAGCTGATTTCATTCATTTTGCCATTTTTGGAGTGCAAATCTTGTACCCAATCTTTACTCGTACACTAGAAACATCACTGCTGGTGATTAACACTGTGTGCTGATGGTGCAATGGCTCACCCACATATAACCACCACCCCCCACCCCCCCCACCCCATGAAGTACTAGTCTGATGGCACGCTTGTTTGGTGAGAAGACAATCATTTTCATACCTCTTAATTCCAAAGATAACCTTCACTGAAATAATTATATTTTTTCATAAAATTAAGGCACATTGAACCAACTAAATGAGTTAAAATGTCTTCGTCTCAATGACATTTAAATGTAATGTGAAAGCTTGTGTGTACACATTTTTTTTATACCAATACAAGGCTTGGTCGGCTATTTACGAATTAGTTTCTGTACACAAAATGGCCGTTGGCCTCTATTTGCGAAAGGACATGTCACAAAAGTTTAGTGTAATAAATTATAATGAAAATTGAAAATGCATCCTTCAGCAGCCTAGAAATCGCGAACACAAATACCTACATACCTGCAATGAACGACGACTGGTTTGTTGTTTTGTGGCATGTGGTCTCTGACGGATCGCACGAAGCTCAGCATACTTTCCGTGTTCTCGGGAACACCGTGATCAGGCCATGACATGAAGTGAAATTGCTTCAGTTTCCGCTTTGATTCATCCTAACGTGATAAGTATCAAAGAAAACAAAAACAATTTGTCTTTATTATTGCCAATAAACAACAACTTTAAAGTGACAAGACCGACCTAGAAACAAAGCTACAAGTTAACACAGATATGCCACAAGGAGCATTCCACATTTCCTAAAATCCATGTGTGAGAGAGTGGAGCGACCAAGCCCCAGGAATAACGAAAGTACATCTACGTTAATTTTTCCGCACAAGCCCCCAAATTTTGTTACTTTTAATGATTGCCAACAAACAACTTAAATGTAAAAAAAACTAACCAACAACAATACATCTACAAGTTAACACAAAGATGCCACAGGGATCATTCAAAATTTCCTAAAATCCACGTGCGAGAGAGTGGAGCGACCAAGCCCGAGGAATAAACAAAGTATATCTATGCTTACTTTACCCGACAAGCCCCCACAAGCCCCCCCCCCCTCCCCATACACACAAACTTACCTTCAGCAATGTAAACTCTCTCACAATCCAATGTTCAAAGTTTTCTTCAGACTGCAGAGTGACCTCTATAGATCCGTACATGATTGGTTTATAATCAGCTGGCCAGTACTGATGGCATTTGACCTGCAAAGCAACAATATGTATTATTTCATCTTTTATTCTTATCATATAATGTTCTTTTCAAAGCAAATGAGAGGAATATGCGCTAACCTGGGGTAAAATCAAGCAAAAATATCGAGCAACGTAATATTTATGTTACAGAGATTAATGATATCATGAGAATGTTTGTTTTTCATCTCCCAAATGGCTAATAATAATAATACATTTAAAGGGTACCAACACCCTAAAAATAAAATTTGTATACAGCTAGAATACACAACAAATAACCACTATTCAGTTGTCATAGCTCGTGAAGTGATCATATTTTGATAATAATCTTCATAACATTTTGGAACTCAGTTCCGCGCGTTCAATTTCAGTTCCGTAACCGCCGGTTATATGCGTGCGCATTCTGGCTATACGCGTACGTTTTTACCAAAACTATCGGAGTTCAGGATCGAGCAGACCGATCATCGTACGTAGTATGCACGGTGTGTACGCACTATACGCTGCGCCGTGTCACGTACCTTATCGAAAAACATTGCAAAGTTTCAGCCAGTCTATCTCAAGCACTACATCCAAAAAAAGTTGCGAAGTGTGAGACGTCTCGGTCGCAAACAGTGATTGTTTCAAGGGTCGAGACTCCGTCGAAAGTGCAAACGCTAGATTGTCAGTCGGCTCGTTGGAGAAACTCGCGTGCACTTGCACAGGCTCAACTCGGCTGCCCACCCGGGCTTACAACAAGGCAATTGATCAGAAATGGATGAAAACAGAGGCCTGTATTGAGGGATGCACACACAGTTTTATGCCTATGTGCTTCCTGTAGGCTAATCTAAATGCCACAATCCGGGGCTATGGATTGTTATTTGGAGGAAAGTCGATCAAATTTGGTGTTTGCGGTGCAAGTAATGTCCCATGTCTTAGCCTTGTGCGTCTGAGCATGCCTCGCTGGTAAAACGTCGCCGGGTGGTAGGGTGGTAGACTGAACGGTGTGTGGTGGTGACACAACGTCATTATTTTGCAGAATCACTTCTTACGCGACGCGCCCCCGTCCTTTTGTTGTGGACTTGCCCACGTTTACTTTGAATTACCGCTTTCAATAAGAGAAGTAATTAACACATTTAACCCTTTCAAGTTTATTGAGTACAGGTTGCTACACGCCGTTAATAAAATGACAATACCATTCCCGCCGACTGATGCAAGAATAGCACAAAAAGGATCCGGGTCTTTTGATAAAAAATACATGTACCTGTTGGCATTTTTTGCCATTACAGCGTCCCTATCAATACAAATCAATGCAAATTAACATATTTTCAAGTTCATAAAAACATGCGTGGGGAGTAGAACACTCTATTTACCCACAAATATTAACCAATCCGTAGCCTACATGATTGTATGTCACACTTCAGAATGAGAAAACTAAATGTATGATGAAGTTTAAATCCTATAGCCTACTGTATATCGTATAATTATATTTGTATAATTGCCAGTCAGAAAATCTCTGGGAGGAAATATTAGGCCTGCAAGTAAAAATACTGGAGGTAAAAATTTAAATTGAATCGCAATTTTCGTTCAATATTGACCCCAAAATTAAATGACTTTGCAAAAATCATATCATGAAGACTTTTCACAACATTTAAATTAAAATTGCACTCCCAAAACGGGAACACAACTTTTGTGTTCTTACATGACTGGTGGACTGGGAACTGGTCGCACAGTATTCGCAGACAACCCCCCCCCACCCACACACACACATACACACATACACACACACTCACACGTTATCAACATTATTTGGAATTTGTCGGAGAGCTTAAGCCAGTGGCCAGGTCGGACCAGTAAAATTGGCCGACAATGATTTTTTATAGGTCCCCGGACCGTCGTACCTGCGCCACTCGAGCCAAACGGCACTGTTATCGATCAAGACGTTTGACAGAGAAAATATCGATAGCCCGATCGATCGATTGATAGTATCGGTAAGTCGATAGTCTATGTCAAGTCGTTTTTTACTTTATTTGCTTTATGAAATTTGCATTCAAACCTCAATAAATAAAAATTGAAGTGATCATAAATGCTAATATTTTGCAGAGGGCATGGCACAAATATATTCTACATGTATAGCAAATAAATTACTCAGGGTGTTGGTACCCTTTAAAGCATTTATTTGGCACTTTACATGGGCATTTCTAAGTCCCCAAGGGAAAAGAGTGAAAAAAAGGTAATAGTAAATTATAATAACACTTTTGCTATCTAGGCCTCCCACAAAATTGTATAGCCTGATTTCTGCAAAAAACAAAGGATTAAGTAGAAATTCTGGCCACAAAATGATAAAAAGAAGTTCAAAAAGTTTAAAAGGAAATAGTTTCATCTCATTCTCAGAATTTTGTGCCTACGGGTAATACTGATTGTGTTCATTTTTCTTGACTCTGTCATCGTAAATGACGACAAATCGATTATAACTACATGTACTACTAACTACTATTAGTACTACTACTACCAGTATTTTTACTTCTACTACTACTACTACTACTACTACTACTACTACTACTACTACTAGTATGTATACTACTACTACTGCTTCTACTACTTCTGCTTCTACAACTACTACTGTACTACTACTGCTACAGTACTACTGCTACAGTACTACTGCTGCTACCTGCTACTTCTTTCACTACAACTACAACTACTACTACTTAACTACTATTACTTCTACCACAATTACTAACTTCTATTACTATTACTGCTACTTTTACCACCCCTACAATTACATCTCCTACTAACTACTACTTCTACCACAGACTACTACTATATCTACTATTATAACTACTACTACTAACTACTACTGCTACTACTAATTTTCTTTCAAAATAAATGTATTCTGTGCCCTTGTACTAGCAAACACCTTAGTAGTTTACGATGATTGGGAAGATGTAAACCTACCCGTCCCTTTTCCACCAGCTGTGTCAGCATAACGATTATGGACGTCTTTTTCTCCCATACCATCCTCCACATGTCATCTAGCGTCCCCGGTAACGGCCCCTGGGCGGCGATGAACTCCCGTGGTGAGTGGTAGCCCGGCATGAAGTTAGCATTGATGTAATCGCTGCCCTCTTCGTCATCAATGGCGGTCAGTTTCACACGAGAGTGCTCGTCTGAAAAATAACGATTTAATCCTTTGAACTCTGAGTTTGTTTCATTTAGAGGCAGTTTTCTACATCACCTTAAGCTTCTCTGCTTCCTCAACACTCCCTTAACAATAGAATCACACACTCAGGTTCCCCAAACCTTGAATTTTTATCCTTACCCCCTGGGGCTGTCCCTTCTCGCTTTAACCTACTGGAGGTGTTCACCCTTAACCGTCTTAACCCAATCCCTGATCTTACCTAATGGCATTGATAGTGTTGAAAAACTGTCTTGACTGAAGCCAATTTCAGCAGAGCAAATCTAATTTCTATTGATCTTGAGCCATTTTTTTTACTACAAAGGCCACTTGCTTGTTATCTTGACATGTGAATTAAACTCGGAACAAGACAAATCGACACAGAAATACAGAAATTATTGTTCTGAAAACTTTTTTTTCAGATAGAGGCTCATAGAAAAGGGTCAGCTATTATCAGCTATGTTACAACTTAACAATACCCTCTCTGTCCACTTTTATTAATTTTATCTGTAATTAGCACACTCTGTTGACATTCTACAATAACAATCTCCTGAAATCTGGGGTCTACAGCTAAGACCAAAAATTTGCCACATTAGTTGAACAAATGCTAGGCCCACCGCCAAAGCTGGTGGTTAGCATCAGCAGGGGCATCCGGTCATTAAGGTTTTGCTCTAATGCAGCCACAATTGTAACAGGGACAAAACTGGATTAAAAATCTGGATTACTATTATTACAGACTATTAAGATGAGTGGTTAGATTTCCAGTTGCTGGAGTTACCATGTGTAAATTTACTGTATAACAGCATTCATGCAAGTGAACATCTGCATGTTGTCATTTCCGTTTCTGTGAAATTATGAAAACTCAACCTTTGTAAAATATATTCTATAAGTCAGAGTACAATTTGCACTAACATGATTATGACAGTGCATTATTTGTATGTGTACAAAATCATTGTCTAAATATAGCTCTGAGATAGGTCACTTACAGGGCAAAATATTTGTGAATCTATTCTTGGCCCGATTCATGTCCAAAGTCGATGAGGTGGTGGGCTGATCTCGTCCAACTGGGCGAATTTCCTGCGAAATAAAAAACAAAAATCAAATACATGAAAAGATAAATCATTAGATCTATTACACAGAAGAGTACAGCAAAAAGTCTGCAGGACTATCAGGGTTCCCAGCATTTCAAGAAAACAAAATTCTCTGATTTTTCCCTGATGAAGTCTCAAAATTCCATGATAATTATTTCAGCTCATTTCCAGTTTCACATGTTTTCTATGTTGTTGCAGTGAACTATTTGCAGTATAAAACACTGTAATGTAAAACTAATTTAGCATTTCGATTTTGGGGCCAATCAAAATTCCCTGACATGTCCCTGATTTGAGGCATTTTTATCAAATTCCCTGACTTTTCCCTGACTGGAAAATAGTAAAATAATTTTACCTGATTTCCCTGATGGGCTGGGAACCCTGACTATAGATTCTGCCTGTACACATTTGATTCATTAATCCCTAGGGGACCAATGGTTTGTACAAAAGCCCAGTATACAGGGTGGCCCAGAAAGAATGCTACGAGTATGATCGCTAATTCCTTCACCATTATCGGCTAAATGTCATTAATTTTATTTTGTTGGTTAGAACATTCTTTTCCAATAAAATGATACCAAGATCATTGATTTTGAGTAAGGCGTTTTGATTCTAGGACCATTTTTCGGAGGCAATGCAATTTCCCACATTTGCCAATTTTTTTCAACAGCGGCGGTCATCGGAACGCCGAGATATTGTGGCGTCTCAGCATGCCATACCAGACAAACCGCGATGACAATGGAGATGTAGCTCGCATCGTCTTCCTTATGAAAGCGAGGGCATTCCAGCCCTTTTGTCATCGCGGTTTGTCCGGTATGGCAAGTGAGACGCCAGAATACCTCGGCGTTCCGATGACCGCCGCTGTTGAAAACTTGGCAAATTTGGTAAATTGCATTGCCTCCGAAAAATGGCCCTAGAATCCAAACGCCTTAGTCAAAATCAATAATCTTGGTATCATTTTATTGGAAAAATATTGTTCTAACCAACGAAATAAAAATTAATCACATTTTGCCGATAATGGTGAAGAAATTAGTGATCATACTCGTAGCATTCTTTCTGGGCCACCCTGTATTTCAGAGTCACACTCATAGACAGACTTAAAAAGAAGCCCAGAAATATAACTTTAAAAAAATCAAACTAATACTGTATCAACAATTTTCTGCCTATATAGTACAGATTTTTGACCAGTATAAATGAATAAGATTGTCTATGGGTGTGAGATGTACTGGGCTTCTGTACAAACCTGTTGTCCCCAAGGAGTTAAAATGTATACATTCCTACTGGCTGCTGATAGTAAATGGTGATTGGTAGGTATTTTAAATCATTTCACTATGGGATTGCTGCCATCCAGCATTGCCTAGTGGTAGTGTCGCCGCTTGAATAAAGCAGTAGAAGTTCAAGTCCTGATGTGTCAGTTAATTTTTCTTGCGTCATTAAGACATTTACTCTTAAAAGAGCAGGCTCTGCTCTTTCAGATGAGATATAACTCATATAACCTTAACACCTTATTAACCCTTTGGATGCTATCATGTAAAGTATAGTCGAAAATCTCGGGTACCCCCCCCCCCCCCCCCCGTTTACTTAATTAATTTAAAAAAAAAGTAGAGACATTCAGAATCTGTTATTGCTGGGATATGACTTTTGGGCATACAGCTTTCAAATTAAATTAAAATCCCCAAAACTATACTTGGGCTTTAATCTACCATGATGGAACTACATCTCTGTGGACCTTATGTATTGTGTGGTACATATTTGCAACTTTGGCATGTTAAGAGTTAACCCATAGATAGCTACATCATACACTTTCAACAGACCTCAGGATGAGTATAATTATGTCCGTGATCTGTCCTGTCTTGGATTAAAAAATAAATATGATTAAAAAATATAATAAATATAAAACAGTACATGTGACATGGAACAAATACTTACCTCATATTCTTCCGAGAATCTGTATTCTGAGTCTGCCTTCATCATGCTGTAATGATCCTCAAAAGTGTTCAAATGAAGAGGCCTATACCAAAAAAAAAAATAAAAAATCCTTGTTTGAAAACTTTATGCAAAGCTGACTAACAGAAAGCATGATATGACAAAATCAACAGTTGGTGGACAACAGCAGGGTACTGATCGAGACTGATACAAATTCACTGGTATGTTTTTATCCAGACAAATTCTTTGAGCCACTTGCAAGATCAATTTGACATTTAGGTGGAAACAGTTTAGCAAAACAAAAGCAAGTTTATCCTGGGTTTGTCTTTTGGGAAAACACACTGAATTATCCAAAACGTCGAGTCCATAATACTAGCCTTTTCAATGAACTCAGCTGATGTGCATGTACATGAAGTAGCCAGTAGGCAACCTCTATGTTTTCATTTTCTTTCACAAATAGGGAATTTATACATATGTAGCATAAAGGTTGGTGATTTCTTCTTGGCTTATGATTAATTTTTGTTCTAATAATGCCCACCAAACATTGACACCATACATGGAAAAAACACAGTTGATTTTAATGTTATTTGAATCAATCCATCACTAAAAATACTAAATACTTCCACTGTTTTAAAGCCTAAGTTTAGTTTTGGGAATTTTTTATTTGAAAGATAATTTCATTAATTAATAAAAAAAACAAAACAAAAGACATTCAGAATCTGTTATTGCTGGGATATGACTTTTGGGCATAAAGCTTTCAATAGAAAAAAAAAAATCCCCAAAACTAAACTTGGGCTTTAATTTAAAACAAACATGGGGAAAATTAAATTTTGATCTTTAGATTTTTTTTTTCATCATTTTTGTCACATGAATAATTTCAAATGCATTTATTTTTTGTTTTTCATTTTATTAAATCAGTGATTTTTTTTTTCTTCAGGATTTAAAGACACTATATAACATTGTGGAACACCCGTTTAAAAAATGGTCAAATTTTGCTATTTGACATATCTGACAGTGTTTGAATAGACAAATAAACACCATAGAACACAAAAGTTCAGACAGTTATGCTGTCACTAGTGAAATATGTACAGATAAAAATTGGCACATGAATTATTCTCGGCCAATAGAAAAATCTGCAACACAGCAGTCTATGGGGAAAAACTGCAATGGTCTCTCAATGATTTTCACTTTTTTAAAGCAGTTAATGATCGTTTTAAATTGCAATTTTTTCAGGGCTTCATTTTTAGACCTTATCAAAGATACTACTAGCATGGGGAATCATGTAGCTTACTTTTTTTTAAATTGAAACATTGCTATACAGTGCCTTTAAACCTGCCAACAATGTTTAGCATACAATGACACTTGGGAAGAAAAAAAACCCTCTAAATCAAAAATCTAATTTTCTAATATTTGATGATAAAAATGTAGCAAAAATGGGGAAATCCATAAGTTGGCAGCTTTGTAAACATAACTAGTTTCCATTGGTCGAGTGGTGTCACATGGTCTTACCTTGAGAAGCTCTTCTTATACATGGAACTGCCAGCTTTCCTGTTTATAGGTCTTGTTGGCATCTCTTCCCCTATGAAGGCAGCATTCTCAAGACCACGTGGAGGAACTCTGTCAATATCCAGATCAAAAATGAAAACATAACAATGCTAACCTCTGTTATTTCCAAAATAAGTATTGATTAATATGATATTGTCACTTCTTACTTACATTTAAAAGATTATTCCATTAAATACACATTGAAATCCTCTGGTGTCATCACTGGATTATAAAAGCACACACAAAATTCCATACCAGAAATACTAACCCCTGGAAAATTACCCCTCCCCCCCCACCTTCACTCTTACCCAACAATAACCCTCCACCCCCTCCTCCATGGACAGTTACAACCTGGACAACACGCAACTAGACAACTACTCTCCTAAGACATTTATCCCACTAGGAAAACTATTCCCTTGACAACCTTCCCCAGGACAATTATTTTTCAGGACAACTAATCCGGCCCCACCTTTGGTTATCGTCCTAGGAGGTATTTGTTCAGTAGTTTTTCTGGTAGGAAGGTAGTTGGGGGCGGGGGGGGGGGGGGGTTAGGTTGTCGAGGTGGGGGGGCAGGAGTGTTAACTGTTGCAGGGGTGGGGTGATAATTGTCCGGGTGGTAGCTGTTGAGGAGGGGGGAGGATTGTTAGTTGTTGTAGGGGGAGGGGGTGATAGTTGTCTGAGTGGTAGTTGTTGGGGGAGGAGTGTTACTTGTTGTAGGAGGTGGGGGTGATAGTTGTCAGAGTGGTAGTTGTGTGGGGGAGGGGTGTAAGTTGTTTTAGGGGATGAGGTGATGGTCCAAGGGGGGCAGTTTTCGTGAGGGTAATGTATTGGGCTTCTGTACAAGCCTGTCGTACCTAAGGGGTTAACAACTTGCACGGACAGGAAACCTACCTTTCTCCACGTGGGATCATCTTCTGCTTCCGAAAATAGAACACTCCGACAAGAATCCCAGCAATCAACAGAATAGAGATAGGAACAATGCTTCCAACAATGGCTCCCACATTCACATATTTGACTGTTGAAAGAAATGAAGAGAAATATGTACATTATAAGCCACCGTGTATACTTGGTGAAAAAACAAAATTGAAAGACCTATATCATCTATGAAAGTGATAGGCTAACATTGTGGAGATTCAGTTTCAAAAATTGTCAAACTTTGATATCTGAGGTACATAGTAGTGTTCAAATGGACAAATAAACACCCTAGAATACAAAAGTTTGGAAATAATGCTGCCAATGGCAAGGTATGCGTGAATAAACAATTTCTACTCTGGTGGATAATAAAATAGCCTAGATCTGCACACAGTGAGTCTATGGAGGGAAATGGGCAAGTGAATCTGGTCAATTTGAATGCTTGTAGATTTTCACTTTTTTAAATCACTAAACCATCATTTTGAAATACAATTTTTTTTGAGAGCTGAAATTTTAGACCTTATCAAAGACATTTGGAGCATGGAGGATTACGTACGTAGCTCACATTTTTTCAACTGTGGTAAATGTTAGCCAGTGGCTTTAACCCTAAAACATCTGGGCTATCTTCAGTCTTGTCATCACTGGGGGGGGGGGGGAGATCTCGGCTGCAGATCGCGCGATCGCCACGAAAATTTGCGCGCGCATAGAGCCGGGTTTTGTAAACTACAAGACTGTATAGTAAAAATTTTCGAAAAATTGATTTTTTATATTTTTATATTTTTTAAAAATGGAATGAAGATAATGGAAAGGGTTTTAGAAAATAGACTTCGGAAAATAGTGAGGGTGGACGGGATGCAGTTTGGCTTTATGCCAGGGAGGGGAACGATGGTTGCAGTATTTATTCTCAGGAGACTTCAGGAAGAGTACAGAGCAAAGGGAAAGAAGTTGTACATGTGATTTGTTGATACATGGAGAAGGCATTTGATAGAGTCCCGCAAAGGAAGGTGATAGAGTGGGCGATGAAGAAAGAAAGGTATACGCGGAAGCAATGGTCAGAGTGATCATTTATTTGTTGGGGGCTAAAAACGAATGAGTTAGAGTGGGTCAGAGTTACTGGGAATTGGTTGGTGGTGCTTCAGGTTCTGTGATTTCGCCCTGATTTTGCATTGTGAATTAGATGTGGTTACAAGAGAATGCAAGAGACGTTTGATGACGCTGAGAAGTTGGCACTGACATATGCAGAAATGATTTGGTTTTGGTGAGTGAGACGTTGAAGGGAATGAGGGAAAAGTCTGAAGTGGAAGATGCTTTGAGAGGACAAGGGTTTGAAAGGTAAACCTTGGAAAGACATGAAAAATGTATGTGAGTGGAGCAGAGAGGAGTAATACCAGTGAGTAAGGTAGACCCCATGCGCGCATGTGTGGAAAGAAGGGTGAAGGCAAATTCAGTGTGTGATAGGGATAATGTATGGGAAATCGGATTTCATAGAGAGATGCACAAGGATGAAGAGAGTGAGCCCCGAGGTTGGCAAGAGATTTTTGTGTGTGGAAAAATGTGAAAAAAGGACGACAGGAGAAGAATGGTGAAACATGTTTTGAAAAGTTTGTGTGAAAGCAAGGTGGAAAGCAGTGAAAAGAGTTTTCATAGCTTGGGGGACAGGGTGAGTGTGAGTGGAGGGTGCAGGCAGACTGTGACAGCAAGGGCAAGAATTGGATGGGGAAGTATTAGGGATGCGGAGAGTTGTTATATATGGGAAAAGGTTTCCTCTGCAAGATAGAAAGGATTTAGTTTATAGGAGTTGTGTGAGAATCGGCGATGTTGTATGGGAAGTGAAACAGTGGTGTTTTTGAGGTGAAAATGAGATGGAGGATTTCTGAGAAGGAACTGAGAGAGCAATGTGAGAAGCTGATGTGTGGTGTATGAAGCTGAAATGGACAGGAAGAAAGACTGAGTTTGCATGCAGATGTTAGGGTTTTGAAGAGACGGTGGATCAAGAATGGCGAAGGCGAAGTTCGTAAAGTAACGTAAGTATGGACAGTGTATAGAGAGGGATGCTTGATCATGATCTATTTAGAAGGGCGCTTGAGTTTGAGGGTGGCTGGTCAGAGGGAAGGGGCGACGAACGAAGACATGGAAGAGCAGGGGTGGTGGAGGGGTTAGGGGGTTGGGTTGAAGGAGGAGGATGCGGATATAGTAAGAGATGGAGGGAGGGGTGCAGGGCTGATTTCGTGTGGTGCGAGTGTGAATCCCGGCCACCCCCGTAGCTCGGGGACTAAACCGGAATTTAAAACCATGGATTATAACTACTACTACATGAAAGTAACTTAATATGCAATAAGTGTATGAAATTATGTTTATCGCCTATATCTTCCTTTACAATAGCTAGTAGAATGCTAATTTTGGTGAAAATATTCAAATTTTTGACATTTCTAACAATTATCGTAACAAAAAAATTGCTGAATCAAGAATTGTATTTACTTATGTATTTCTTTGTTTTTTTGACCTTTTGTTTTTTATTATTTTTTCGATAAACTTTGTCGGGGACACTTTTGCAATCATAAACAGCATAAACTTAATCCATTTCAGCCAGTAAAAGTAAAACTAATCATACATTTATGATTTTTGGCTGAAAACACAATTTGAATTGATTTTGTACACAAAATCATGTTTTTGAGCAATTTTGGAGTTGCATGCATGTACGAAAAGTCGCGCAGCGTTGTAACGGTACGTCTGATTTTTTCGAAAATGGTCTTTAATGATGCGCGAGAAAGTAAAAAGCCAGTGAACGGCGCGGTCAAAAAATTTCGCGAGGCGGCGTAATCGCAATATTTGGCCCCCCCCCCCCCCGGTCGGTATTAGGGTTAAAGGGCAGCAACATGATTGGGAGAAATAAAAAAAAATGCCAGTAGAACCATACTGGTTCATATACCAGTCTATACACCAGCTGAAGTGTATCTCCCAGCTGGAAGGATTTGTCTTGAATTTGTTTACGTACGGACAATCAAGCATGAACATACCAGGACTTTATTTCTCTCGAGCCCCAAGAGAAATAAATAGCATAGAAAGCTATTGTTTGCCTCCTCCACAATATTCCAATATTTTCATGGGGGCTATTGACCCCCCCCCCCCGTGCCCCCCCCCCCCCCCCCCATCCCCAGGATTGACACCCCTGATGTCATTTTTATTTATACCATGAGCACTTTGCACCATTCACACATTTAGAGTTAATAATTCTTACCTGTTCTCACAGGTCCAAAATACCCAGAAGGTGTTGAGCCACCAGCATTATTTGCACGGAATGCATAGCTGAATAGATGGAGAGAAGCAAATGAAGTTATTTACTTGCATTTATTGGCAAATATCAAATTCAATAGCAATGATCAATATAGTTACAAAGTAACATCTAAAAATGATGTTCAAAGTTCATTCCACAAAGCCACAAAAAAGACAGTTGACTCGGCTTCTCTAGTGACAATGCTGTACGGAAGATGCTTGTCTAGCAAACAAGAGATTTTGGGGTGTTAATTAATCAAACAAACAAAAATAGTACTAGGCACAAGGGGATTATATGGTTTATACTGGACAAATGAAAAAAGGGGAAATCAACTCTTACTTCACAATCAAATTTGTGTATATTAGCCATTTAAGGGAGACAGCAAATTTTAATGTAATTGACAGGTGGCCAATATAGACACCTTGGCAGTCCTTTTAACCCCATGAAGATGGTTTGATTTTGCTTTAACGTGGCTGCATTTCCCATAGACCTCAAGATAAGATATCATGCGTCTAGTCTTCAACAGGTTAAAGGTATTGGCTAACATTTACCACTGTGACAGTTAAACAAATCTGAGCTACATGATTCCCCATGCTACCATTGTCTTTGA
>JZLH01S0151988.1:925-12801 GCA_001188425.1 Eucidaris tribuloides
CACCAACCCACGACACAATATTTTTATATTCATCAAGTGTCTGGGCCGTGTACGTTGGCTAGTGTATGTATGTAATTACGATCTGGAAAAGAATGGTGGCTGTGTGGTGTTGAAGCGTCCCTGGTTACTGGTGCATGGGGGGGCGGCATCTCGTACCTCCCGTCCGCCTCCCTGCTGAAGAAACCCTGTGGCTTGCATTTGCGTAAGGGAGACTGAACCTACGGTGCATGGGTCCTCGAGGGTTGGAGTACGCTTAGACGAGTGTGTGACGGGCATACCCAGTGGACATTGCTCGTAGTCAAGTCGGTCTGAGCTTATGATGTATGAGGGGAGCGTAGGTGGATGAGGTAGGTGGATGCTAACATATTGGGCACTTAAACATTTAAAAAAAAATATCTTGCAATTTTTGCTGGTTGATTTCATTTTATTAAACAATGTCTATCACGTCAATCAGATGGTCTATAAGCACCAAATGGTTTGGAAGACCAAATGTGGCTAAAATTTCTTTCACCAACATGCTGAATGAATAGCCATCTGTCTCAGTGTTCCACGAGTATTTACTCAACCAACTATCCCAGAATAATTTGCCAGGACGTCATTTCGAACAAGTAGTTTATTCAACGATATGTCTAGCACCAACTGATGTTAACTAAGTTCGTTTCTATGCAATCATGTAATAGCCTCACCAAATGAAGTTAGAATCGGTATAGATATCAAGCGCACAGATTGCGCAGAGCGGGTGGTCTACTTGTCGTTGCAGAATCTTCCAAATAAATCTTTCGACGTTTCAAGATTATGCGCAATAATATCATTTCTTCAAATTTTTCAAGAATATCGTGTTGTGCTTGTGGCAAGGCACATTTTGGCTATAATGGCAAGTATTGTTTAACTAATGCTTCATGTTTTCAAATGCCGAATTGGCTGTTAAATTTGGCACATCACATTTGATCTTGGGGATGAAGATTTGCAAGTTGCAAGACATTATTTTTGAGAATGTGTTTGGAAAATGCATCGCCATGCCTGTAACAGCATCATGGAAGAAAGTAAGGAAAAAACTATATCAATCTAAAATAACTTCCTCAATGGCTCGTGAAATTTGAACACACATCCTTAGTCTCAGGGGAAAATGAACTACAGATACATTTACATGTTCACAACTGTGTGCAATGGTATTGGGAAGAAGTCAGGGCCGTGTTGGGTGGTGCATTAGTCAACTTTCTCTGATATTTCTTGTATATTTTGTAAGCCATGAATATGATTTTTACTGCCGAGTGACACGCTTGGAGTCATAAGAGGTCAAAGGTCAAAGTAGGTGAAAGAACATTGTCAAGATAATTGCTGGTTCAAACGTAATACTTTGCTAGAAAAGTCTCATAAAAATAAATATTTTCTAGCTTTAATTCATTTACTTTTCCAGTCCTGAAGAAACTAGAGAAAACAAATAAGTGTAAGATCTACTCAAGATCAAAAGGTCAGTGGAACTTTTGCCGCAAGGATTGTTTCGAATCATTCAGTAAGTAAAAGTGATTTTGATCACAGTGGACATTTGCTGTTAAGACTGCAAGATAGTGGGTGGAATCATACCCATTATCCTTACGCCATTATTCATATTGCTCCTTGTCTTCTTTGTATTCAATCCATATTCTTGCTGCAGATGACTTTCAGCGAAACTCATTGACAACGAGAATAATACTTTCATCGATGCAGATGATTTAAAGGACAAGCTACTTGGTACTCTACTTCTCTGCACACTGGGATAAGCTTAAATACAACTCAAAATGATAGGCACGAAATATACTCTCAAGCTTTTTATTGCTCACTTCTGAGGAGCTTGGGCTCAGATAACCTTTCACCTGTCCGTTGCATGTACATAAACTCTGCACATCGTTGACTTTCATTCGCCAAAACCGACTGACCTGGATTTCAGTCAAAAACTTGCCCAGGACACGATTGTATTGAAATATCTATTAAAGGTATTGGCTAACCTATTACCAAGTTAAAAAAATTCTGAGCTACCAATAATTCCCCATCTACTCATTGTCTTGATACAGGTCTAGCAAACAAGACGCCTGAAAAAATTGTATTCAAATGATTATTAGTGCTTTAAAAAGTGAAAATCTGCGTAAGTGATCGGATTCATCTGCGCCATTTTCTCCATGAGACTTACTGTGTGCAGCCTAGCTATTCAAACTTCGCCCCCGAGTTTTAATTGTTTTATTCACTCGCATAACTGCGCATTAGCCAGTGTAGACTTTCAACTTTTTATTCTACCGTTTTTAAGTGTCGCCATCAATGAGACACTACTATGTAGTTCAGGATATAAAAATTGGACAATTTATTTAAAGGAAGCTCCACAATGTAGCGCTAGCTCATTTTAACTTCGTGTTTGCATCAAATCAGTGCTTTGCTTCGTAAATGTACTTGCCCACTGTTCAATGATAATATTGAAAGTTTGTCATACCTTGGCAAAGCAATTAAATATCGTTATGCTACAAGAACAAAAACAAAGCAGAGAAAGATATCATACGATCGCTAAAATGGGCAAGTGCAATATTAAAAGTTGTGAAAATGATGTATGAACGGAAAAGTGGAGACTTGAGAATTGAATAGTTGGTATCACAGAGAATTTGTTTTATACTTGGCGAAAGAAAATGAGTGTCAATAGCTGTCAAAGTAAAACATAAAGCCCCTTTACGTTGTCACTCTACAAAAATATTGTTGTATCAAATAGTCTTTGTGATCCTTGGACATATTAGAGGTACTTACATTAGAGAAATTCCAATCATTGGAGGGCCATCTCAAATGACCTCCAATGTTTATGTACGCAAATGACTCAAAAACTTTTGAACATGTTCAAAATCTGTGGCATTGTCTGTTGCAATAACACCTGAATCCTGCTAATCATAAGAACACACTCCATGAATTTCCTAATAGATGTAAGCCCAATACATCGCCAATTTTCTCGTGATTGACTCTTGTATACCTGTTATGACATACATGGAGAAAGAAAAGGGACATTTAACTCAGTACAAATCGTGGATCACATTTGGCTCAGTCACTCCACACGTTACCACACATGACAAATTTGATTTGTACTCTGTGACTTCGTAGTGTCCACTACATGCGCCAGAATTTCACAGACCAAAACTATCGTCGGGGGTAACGAGAAAATGTAAAGGCAGACGGCAAAGCAATAAGCATCTTCGGCGAGTCGAGATCAGGACGGAACAGATTGCCTTCACAATTACTTTGAATCCATGCAGTGCTCGGCCCTGCCGCATTTGAAGAACTAGTGCGTTTGGAGAACATTGCAAAGATATTGAAGTATCAGGTAATCCCTAAAACACTTCAAAATGTGTAAATGAACAAGACCCCAAAAAGAGAATAATTGCATGGAAAATTGTCATCCAAAGGCAGTTTGTATGAAAATTTTAAAAACTTCTCTGCTCATGAGAGTCAATCCACCTGAGACGAGCATTTGATAGAAACTGGCTTAAAAGAACAAAACTCCTTATTGAACATTGCACAAAAACTAAAAAAATTAAGAGTGCTCATAACATTTCTTTGTACTGTTGCAAATTCTTGTGAAATATAGTATACAATGTAGGCTTCTATCGCATACTACAATAATCGAATTTTGTTTATCTAGCTCACAGAAGCGACTGGTTTTTCGCTAGACTCCGGTCAATTAGTTAACAGCCCAAGTTTAGTTTTGGGGTATCTTTTGTTATGACGTGAATAGCTTTATCGCCCCAAAAGTCATAACCCTGTCAATAATGAGACATTCTGAATGTCCTTAGTTTTTTTTAAATTCAAATTAATGAAATCTCGGGGGGGGGGGGGGGGACCCCCAAAATTACATTATAGCATCTAAAAGGTTAAAAATGCTTTAAATGTGTAACTGTGTTAATACCCATTTGAAAAGAGGCAGACTCACTTCTTACGATGAAGGTATACACCCATTCATGAAGCATTTTATGGCCTCCGCAACGAAGTTGCGCGGAGGCATCATGTTTTCGGTTGATCCTCCGCGTTCAGTCCTTCATGGCGACCCCGTTCACCTTACCCGATCTGTTACCCGCGATAACATGAGAACGCCCGATCGATATTTGATGTAACAGGACCGAAGATATTACTATGAGCCCACCAATAACTGAATTAGAGTTGGAAGCTGAAAGTCAAGTCAAGCACGGGCTTAATATATCTGATTTGGCCGTTACCGCGATAACTTGACAGCAGGCTGGTCGGATTGTCCAGTAATTTAGGTTGAAGTATGTATTAACTGAGCAGCCAATGAACTGATTTAGATTTTGGGCTGAAATGTCAAAGTCAAAGGTCAACGGCCTTAAATAGTCTGATTGGCTTTGTTACCGGCGATAACTTGAGAACCGACAATCGATTTTTGATATAACAGACCAACTATGTACTAGAGCCACCATGAACTGATTAGATTTGGAGCTCAAAAGTCAAAGGTCAAAGTCACTCGGGCCTTAAATATGTCTGATTTGGCTCTAACCGTGGCGAATAACTTGAGAGTGCTGAGTCGGATTGTGATAAACTTGTGAAGTTATGTATTAATGAGGCACCCAAATGGAACTGATTAGATTTGGGCTGAAAGGTCAAAGTCACGCAGGGCGTAAATATGTCGATTGAGCTCGTTACCGTCATACAACTCTGAGAAACTCCCATCGGATTTTGATGGTAACTAGCCCAAGTATGTACTTGAGCTATACCACATGACACTGACTGATTTGGAGCGGAGCAAAGGTCAAAGGTCAGAGGTCACGTGCCTTAAATAATGTCTGATTGGGCCGTACTCGTGGCGGAGCGATCACTGAGAGCCGGATGTCGGATTGTGAGAAACTTGGTGAATTTGGTGTTATACAGGCACCAATAAGCGCATTATTTTGGAGCTGAAGTCAAAGGTCACCGAGCCTAAAATATCGATTTGGCCTCTTACCCATGATAACTTGAGACGCCTGTCAGAATTTTTATGTTATTTGGGTGAATATTATTATGAGCGCACCAATAAACGATTAGATTTGGAGCTCAAAGGCAAGGTCACCTGGCCCTTAATAGTCTGATTTGGGCTCATACTGTGATACACTGATATGCTTCCGATTCTGACTGTAAACTGGGAGACAGTATCATGTATAGAGGCACCAATTTACTGATGTTCGATTTTGGAGTTGAAAGGTCAGAGGTCAAAGGTCACAAGCCTCCGTCCGATGAGCTCATTGTCTGCGATAATTTAAGAACTGCTGAATTGGAATTACTGTAGACTTGTCAAGGTCAGCAATGGCTCTGATCAGTCTAATTGTCCCTTGCACCATGTAACTTGAAGCTTTCAAATACATCAGTTGGATGGGACTAGCGACTCGGAGTCATCCCATCGACTGTGCGCAGTCGAACTGCTCTAAGTTTGATCTTTGGGTTTTTTTTAACATTAGCCTCCGCAACAAGTTTGCCGGAGGCATATGTTTACGGGTTTCCGTGCCTGCGTCCGCGGCCGTTGTTTCGAGCCGTTAGCCGGACTCGTTACCGGCGATGAACTTTGAGAATCCCCCATTGGATGTTGATTAACTTAGGACCAAGTATGTACTATAAGCGCACCAATGAACTGATTAGCTTTTGGAGGCTGTATAAGTCAAGGTCCAAGTACCAGGCTTAATATGTCGATTGGCTCGTTACCCCACCGCGACAATCTTGAGAGCGGCTGGTCGTATGTCATGTAACTTGGTGAAGTATGTATTATGAGGCACACAATGACACTGATTTAGACTTTTCAAGCCGGAAAGGTCAAAGGTCAAAGTCCACGCGCGGCCTAAAATAATGCTATTTGGGCTCGTTACGCCCGTGCAACTGAGAACCGGCCAAGTTGAATTTCAAATGAGTAAGGGTGAAGTTTATGTCATTGATGAAGCACCAATGAACTGATTTAGATCTTTGAGTTCAAAGTCAAACGTCAAAGGTCACGAGGCCTTAAAATATCGTATGATTGGCTCGTTGCCACGAGGGCGATTACTTAAGAGCGGGGGTCGGATTGTCATGTACACCTTGGTTACAGTATGTTATTATGAGACGAATGAACTGATTAATTTGGATGGAAAGGTCAAAGGTCAAGGTCAACCGCGCCTTAAAAATGTCTGATGTTGGGCCTCGTTTACCACATTACTATGAGAAGCGGCCTGGTCGGATTTCATGTAACTTGGGTAATAAATGTAATGAGGCACCAAGAACATTAGATTTTGAGTTCAAAGTCAAAGTCATCAGCCCTAAAATACTCTGATCTTGTCTTATTGACTGTGATAACTTTGAGTATACTTTTTTCCGATTTGATAGTAACTGGAATAAGTATCTGATATAGAGGCACATTCTGATTCGATTTTTGAGTTGAAAGGTCAGAGGTCAAGAGGTCACCAGGGCCTTCCTGTCACGAATGACTCATTGTCGAGATAATTTAGAAACTGCTTAAATTGGATTTTCATGATGGCCTTACGCTTTCATTCATACTAATTGTTTCTGCTACCACCATGGTAAGCTTTGAAGGCTTTCAAATAGCAATCATTGGATGGGATTGCGGACGTGCGGAGGCATACCCATCGACTGCGCGCAAGCTCAACTACTCTAGTTCTATATTTTACATTATAGCATCCAAAGTGTAAAAAAGTTATTATGATAGACTATTCGAAAGAGCTGCGGTCTGCTCTTTCAGATGAGGTATACACACATGTAACCTTAACTTTTTAACGCGTTTAGATGCTATAATTTAACCATTTGGGGTCCCCGTAGATTTCTCATAATTAATTAAAAAAAAACTTAAAGAATTCAGAATCTATTATTGCAGGGTTATGACTTTGGCAATAAAGCTTTCAATACCAAAAGCAATCCCCAACTTAAACTTGGCTTAAATAGCCTACTATATAATAAAATATTAAATTGAAATGGCAGGATTGGAAGTAGTCCTCAATTTAAGACACAACGTTTGTAGGATTTAGTGTACTGTTTAAAGTTCTGCTAAGACAATTTTATAGTCATACATTAGTAACATTACCTCTTTGTTGTACAATATCAGAGAATGATGTATTTGGTGAAATTTGTTGTGTAGCTTTCCATGGGATCAATTTCTAATTCTTTCAGGGACAGAGGTTAATTCAATACTGGTAAATTGAAATGTGGATTGTTTCATGTAATTTCTCTAATTATAAATTATAAAACCGTGCATGAAGGTATGGCTTCTGACTGGCACCCCAGCAAAGAAATTGGTTAATTACATGTAGGGACAAACCTCATAGTAGGACTGAATAGCTCAGGTGGTAGAGCGCAGGACTTATTATTCTGGGGTCACTGGCTCCAATTCCGCTTTAGCCAAATATTTCTTTGCTATCTTTTTAATTCGTAAATATGTTTCCCAGTCAGTTTTCTTTCAAATTTGATTTCTATACAAACAGGTTTTTTTGCATCTTGGTAATTATCCAACATACAGTACACAAGCTATATATGATGACATAAATGGTACCCTGACCGGGGTACCAACTAGAAATCTGCCATTTTGTTGAATTATTTTTTTTAACACTGTACCCTAGGTTACAAAATGATGTAAAAGTTATGTAAAAAGTGTGAAAATAACCAATTTAGCTTCATTTTTTACCCATTTTTTGTAAGTTTATGCCTTTTTGTTGTGCACTTGCCCAAGTTCTGCATCATAACCACTGATTTCAGTGATCAAAACTGAATAAAATATATTTTTGGACACAAGAGGACACTGCACAACGCGGTACACCGGGGTACAACGGTACCCTGGGGTAGCGCGTGGTGCATCATATATTGTTGTCTTTCTAACATTAAAACAGGGTTAAAGAGAAAAGTACTTATTGTTTCATTGCATTAACAAGACAAATTGTACAACTCTGGGAAAAGGTCTAAATATGGCAATGAGGGGATTACATAGCAGTGGTGAATTATGCTGAGATGAGAGCCTCACTGGATTTTTAATTTTGTTTGACTATAAAAATAGTAGCACTCACTCACAAGACCAGCCTAAAAACTGCATCAACTCTTCTCAAACTTAGCTGGACGTTAGAAAATAGTTATGTGCAATAGATATACCAAACAGCCACTTATATTTTGAAAAATAGATGAAACAGTAACCTTATGGTACCTCTCAATCAATGGAAATTGAACTACTATTGAATCAAACAAGGTATCTGTAGGGATGAAGGTTGTAGACAATTATTTTGAAAGCTGGATTTGTATAATAAATGGCTTACTCTGTGTAAAAGATAATAAGTGATGTATGTTTTGGTAATAGCTTGTCTGTTGTACTACATTGGACCTATTTCTTTGTGATTTCAGTGCAGTGGGCTTGCAAATAGGGAAGTATTTAAGACCGTTGAATGCTAAAAGTGTCATACCATTTTGACCAAATGGCCATATATGCATTGTTGTGATAGCTAACTGTCACATAAATTTCATAGTAATTCTGAATTATTCCTGGTTGTGGTTTGTTTTTATCAGGTATCCCAATGTTGATAATCCTGGACCCCTGTCGAAATGTGATCACCAGTGAGGGACGAGGTGCAGTCATGAAAGACCCTGAGGGAAAGGTGAGTGGAGTCATTATTTTGTTTGTGAAATCTAGTTGAAACACATTGACCTAAAATTTTGGACACCTCAAAATAAGTTCATTATGCAAAATGTCCAAAATTATTAACCTGTTGGAGACGATTTGATTTCACTACAACATGCATTTTCCATATACCCCAACACGAGTTAACCAGTACTTAGTCTCCAATGGGTTAATGATGAAATATTTACACTAAGCTTTGTGGCAGTAAAGTTGGGTGTTGTAAAAGTTAGCCCCGTTTGTCTCGTGTAGTCAGTTTGATACAGGTCCTGCTAGGATCGAAATGTCAGGCCCTGTCATATTCTATAGTTTAAATTCAAATCTATGAGAGTGTCTGATGAGTTTTGAAGTTTGGGAATTTTAAACTAGTCTGACTGCCAGACATAATTTGTGTAATTTCAGAAATATTCACAAGATTGTGAAAAGAATCACATTGTTAGAAATGGTATACTCCTGTCTACAACTTTTATACACAACACTTTTTTTCCATCTTGCATGTGCAAAAACTTGTAGAGTTGACACTACCCTGGAAACATTGCTCAAAGTGGCACTGCTCACAAAAACTTGTTCAATAGTTAAGCCCAAGTTTAGTTTTGGGGATTTTTTTTTATTTGAAAGCTTTATGCCCCAAAGTCATAACCCTGCATAATAGATTCTGAATGTCTTTAGTTTTTTTTTTTAAATAATAAAGCGTTAAGGTATATGAGTTATACTCATCTGAAAGAGAAGACTTTGATCTTTCAGATGAGGTATAACTCATATACCTTAACGCTATTAATCCATTTGATGCTATAATAAAATATAGTCGAATAATCTCGGTGCCCACCCCGCAGATTGTTCATTAATTAATTAAAAAATTTAAGACACTCAGAATCTATTCTTGAAGGGCAGGTTATGACTTTGGGGCATAAAGCTTTCAAATAAAAAAAAACTCCCAAAAACTAAACTTGGGCTTTAACTACAATGGTGCATAGGGATTAACTCATTATTGACTCTCATGATGCTTCCTCATGCCCCAAATTAGCTGTCTACGGATTAACATTAACCCAATGTCCAATGCATTTTCAATGTTGAACCTAACTATACTTGCATTTTGTAATCCAGGCATTTCCATGGTATCCTCCTCCCTGTTATGAGCTAGAACCTTTTCTTCTGGCTCATCAATGAGGAACATGTCTGATACTGTTTGCAGGTAAGGTATTATAGCACAATGTTAGTTTTGGTGATTTTTTAGCTCATCCGGCCCGAAGGCCCGATGAGCTTATGCCATGGCGTGGCGTTCCGTCCGTCCTTTTCCGTCCGTCGTCCGCAGTTTTGAAAATGCTTCTTCTTGTCATTTCTCATCCCGATTTGATTCTGATTGTTTCATAATAGGGCTAGGTGGGGGATTAAATAAACTTCTACACAGAATCGGAATTTCATTATATTTTTTAATTTATGCAAATTTATTCGAAATCACAAAAATCTTCTTTCTTCCTTCATTTCTCAACCGATTTTGATTTTGATTGCTTTATTTGGTAGGCTGAGTTATGCACAAAACCTTCTAACCAGAATTTGAAATTATACTCCATTGATTAAATTATGGGAATTGCAAATTTATCCCCACAAATAAAAAATTGCTGTCTTTTCCACATTTCTTGACCGATTTTCATTCTGTTTGTTTTGATCTGATAGGGCTAGTGGGCTACAAGACTTCTACACAAAAATTGTTGAAATACAATTATGCAAATTAAAATTAATCATTATGCAAATTTATGCAAATTTTTTGAAATCACAAAAATGCTCTTCTCCTTCATTTCTCACCAATTTTAATTGTGATTACTTATTTGGTAGGGCTGAGTATGGACACATTAAACTTCTCTACAGACAGAATTTTGAAATCTTATACTCCATTTTAATTAATGGAATTTATGCAAAATTAATCCAAAAATACAAAAATTGCTTCTTCTCTCACATTTCTTGACCGATTTTCATTCTTGTTTGTTTGATCTGATCAGGGCTAGGTGGGGTCTTCAGACTTCTACAGCAAAATGTGATGAAATTAATCAACTTATGCAAATTTAGCAAATTTATTCAAATCACAAATAAAATTTAAAAAAATCGCTAGCTTCTCATTCATTTCTCACCAATTTTGATTTAGTTTGCTTTATCTGGTGAGAGCTAAGCTTGTACACTATAACTTTTACCCAGAATTTTAACTGTTTCGCCCATTTATAATTATGGTAATTATTGCAAATATATTCCAAAAAATAACAGAATTATTTCAGTTCTTATTCATACAAGTACCTACATAATTTGGTTCCACTTCAAATGTGTTTCCAACAACAAAATATCGAGTATGGGAGCTCCCGGATAGGATTCGGGTTGCACATCTATATATCAACTTCATGTAGCTAGTTATTTTATTTTATTTATATTTAATTTTTTTTTTTCATGTCCTTCCAGGGCACTGAAACTAATATTTTTCTCACATCAACTTTTTTTATATATGTCCTTTCGGCGGACATCAAATTTAATCACTTCTCAACCATATAAAATTGTACCACCATGAAATTTCGGATATAGATGAGCGCTACGTCATTGACGTTTTCTAGTTTTTTTAATTTGAAAGTGTTATGCCCAGAGGTCATATCACACCAGTAACAGATTCTGAATGTCTTTATTTTTGTTTATATATCTGAATTATACCTCATCAGAAAGATCAGAGTCTGATCTTTCTGCTGAGGTATAATCCAGATAACCTTAACACCTTATTAAACCTGTGGATGCCATAATGTAAAATATAGTAACAAATCTTCGGGGTCCCCCCCCCCCCGAAATTTTTCATTAATTAATTTAAAAAAAAATAAAAGACATTCAGAATCTGTTATTGGTGTGATATGACCTTTGGGCATAAGCAAAACTAAACTTGTGCTTTAAAGTAATAGGCTAATATTGTGGACCTTCAATTTAAAAAATTGTCAAACTTTGATATCTGAGTTACATAGTAGTGTTCAAATAGACAAATAAACACCCTGAAATATACATGTAAGTTTAAAAATTTATGCTACCATTGGTAAGATATGCATAAATAAACAATTTCCACTGTGGTGGAGGATAAAATAGTCTAAATCTACACACAGTAAGTCTTTGGGAGAAAATGGGTAGGTAAATCCGGTCAACTTGAGTGCTTGTAAATTTTCACTTTTTTAAAGCACTAAATTATCATTTTGAAATACAATTTTTTTTAGGGCTTCATTTTTAGACCTTA
>JZLH01S0151989.1:0-15801 GCA_001188425.1 Eucidaris tribuloides
ATAGTATTGCCGCAATTCTTTGGCAGCCCAGGACAACCGACGCAGAGTCTGTCTACATGTCCCCACCCCTCACCAGGTACGCCCTCTAATGTCAAATGTCACTCTCACGACTACCAAGTTAGGGATAACATTGAAGAAAGGACACTCAATTCAGAACAGAAGCATTCGGACATATCTCCTTCAAAGTCAAACTGGAATGATAAGTCTGTACATGTCAGTCATTCAAATGAAACAAATGTTGATATGGTTCTAGCAAGAGAAGGTGTCACAGACAGTGTGGACAATGTAGACAACAGGATTTTTGAGGAGGACCCTAGCCTTACAAGCTTCTCCTGATTTGATGAGACAAAGTCTTCCAGACATCATCTCCAGTCAGTGCAGCAACGTCAATCAAGTCTCGCCGTTTACTGATGTGGCTACAGGAACACCACCAGAGAAGGCAGAGATGCCAGTAGCACAGTCACAATGCACAGATTCCCTCAGGGAGGGAGGACCGGATGAGGAGAGTCAAGAACAGGAGGATGCAGGAGACCACATTGCTGAATGGAGGAGTGGTGATGATAACTACTTGCAATTCCAAGGATGTTTAGAGGTATTTTGCATTTTCACCATTATATCAGTACAGGCAAAGTAATGCATGCAGAGGTTATGTTATACAACAATTACACCTGCTTCCACCCCAAAGAAGCCATTTTGCAATAACGTATTTTATTTATTTTCACTTAACAACGTTAATAGTTTTCAGACTTACACAGCAGTAAGGCCCTAGCTTGTAGCAAGAGAGTAAAACAGGGATAACACCCTTCATGTATAGAGTCCACAATTTGTTATGTGAAACTAATGTTTCAGCTAATACAAAATACATGTACTTTCATCAGTTGGAATGAATCATACAACAAGAAATTTAGCTTCTATTTCTACCAACATTATTTTTTGGCTGGCAAGCTTTTGTCCATTCCTGTGGACTTTCTCAAGCCAACTGGATTATTTTTCCTGTTGAAAATTGATGGCTGTTGTGTAGAAATCACTGGAGCATGTATTGGTGACAATGTGTATAGAGTAGTGTTGTATCAGTTAAGTTATTTTGCTATCCAGAGACCGGACTTCAACTTCAGGATGGTTTTAAATATATGTAAAAAACAGATTGCCTATCATAATATTTGTATTTCATGTTGATGTTCGGACAGTCCCCACTGACAAATGAAGAGGAACATAATGTATACTGTACAATCCTGTCATCATGTGAGCATAAACTTGCCAGACTTAGCGTTCACAAGGGGAAAAACACTTTAAAAGATGTATGTTCCTTCCTCTCTAAATTGACAAGACTTGCCATTAAACCTTGCCCCCAGACTGACCTTCTGCATACCTCGCATTCCAAATCACTGGATAGAGGTCAGACTTTCTCCCCCAGTAAGTCCTAATGACCTTCCATAATACCAACTGCACTAGAGAGCTGAGTGAGATGAACTTATGAACTTTGTACACACACTTCCGATAATCGATAATCGCAAAGAGAGATTCATGTCCAGTTTACTTTTGAAGGTCGGTGGCTGGTGGGTTAATCGTACTGATACACCTTTTCCAGAATCCCTATTCAGTGCAGGCTTGGTAGTTTTAATCCAGATGGCATCTTTGTGAATTAGCTCTTTCACATTTTTCCCCTCTCTACTCAGCATGCTACAGACGGTATGTCAACCATACAAGGCATTGTGACTGCTGATGTACACCTTGGTGATGAGACGTCACAGATCATTGGTGTCTTCTTCCAAAGGGAGATCTTCCTGTGGGTAGCTACAACAGCTGATGAGAGATGTCACTATGAGCTGCTTACATCGTGGAAGACCAGAGAGGTGAAGAAATTAACCATCTTAGTATCAAGTAATGACAACCCCATCTCCATAACAGCATGATATTTTGTGCGCATAAATGAGATGGATAAAGATAAGATTGAGTACTTGCAGAACAACATTTTAATATCAACTGTTTTTCAAATCTTCTGTTAACAGATGGTATTCTAAAAAAATGCCACTGTAGACAGGAGAGAGTAGTTGAAAACAACAGAACACTTCGTTTTTGACAAATCCCCTGCATAGATCCCCACTGCTGACGAAGTAGTTACATGTACACAGAAATCGATATGTAGGACAATGTTAATTGTTGATATTGCAACTGGAGGTAAGGAGGTGGAAACTTCACCCATTTAAACTGCCAATCCTACAACTATTTATTACATTTGAAGTGAATTAGTCCCACATTATAATGCAAACGTAATATTACATTCACTTGGAAACCAACGAAATGTGTAATTTTTATGAAAGATTTACCATCATCAACCAAAAAATAGAATTAGTCTTCATTTGGGTGTATACAAAAATTAGAATCAAGTACACATTTGAAGGTTCTGCTGTCCAAATCCCTTTCTGCATGAATGGAAGGGATTTATATGAATTCAGTTGGTTCACAGTTATGCCATTACCACTGAAGTGAAAGTTTCTGTTGATATTCTTGCTGTTCACTGTAAGAAAAGTATTATTTGTTTTCAAATTTAATGAAACAGGTTATGTTTATAAACATTTCTGTTTCATAAATGAATGAACAATTTTTCATCTGTTGTTATCATTTAATAGAAGTACTGT
Source organism: Eucidaris tribuloides (assembly GCA_001188425.1). Lineage (NCBI taxonomy): Eukaryota > Metazoa > Echinodermata > Echinoidea > Cidaroida > Cidaridae > Eucidaris > Eucidaris tribuloides. The sequence continues at coordinate 2,640 of JZLH01S0151989.1, forward strand.
TTAATCACAACAGTTTTAATTAGGGACTGGTGTGACTGTGTGTCACAGTCATGTTGTCAAATTTGATCATTTCTTTCCTCAGTATTCGTCTCACTAAACAAATGAAATCCTCATTTTCCTGAGCTGTCTATTTTTAAGTCTGTTGGTTTCACAAGAGAGAATGTATGCATAATTGTCACCATAAGTGGCAGCAAGAGCAGCTACCAATTACAGAGTTTTTTTCATCCCAACTCTTTTATTCTGTATTTCATTTTTACCAATAACATCATTACCACTTCTTCATTTTTTTACAGGATGAGGAGATTTGCTCCATGCATTTTGCACCCAACTTGGATGGTCTTATTGAAGCTGTAGTCACCTTGAAGCAAGCAGATCAGTCACAGATTACAAGGTATGGTTTTATATTAGAATAAAATATAATAGTAAATTTGAAGTTACAGTCCGATCTCAGTTATACGGCCATCAGTTTAATGGATCTTTCTATTATCTGGGAAATGTAATTACTAGTCACTGCCAGTAATTGATACCCCTTTATTGGAAGTGTACATAGACTTGCTGGGTATCACAGGGAAACAACAAATAAAGTGTCATTTGTGTACAGGCTCTTGCAATTTGTGCATGGTCTGTGGTTTGTAATACTATGGCTAATGACATGTTTTACCCCTTCACACCCCAATACAGGCTGTACTACTACAAAGTACTATGTTTTTACATAATTATCTTTCTCATCCAGCCGTATTATCCGGATGGTTGCTGGTCCTAACATGGCCAGATAACTGAGATTGACTTGTAGCGTCAGTAAAAATAAAATGAAAATTTACCTTTTTGCACTTGCAGTAGATGGATTTTGCTCATGTGAGGACTATAGATATACAGTATCCAGCAGAAGTGGGTACACCTGGGCTCTTATCAATATTTTGATAAATAAACATTATTTTGGAGTTCAAACAATCTGTCAGACAGGGGTTCAGTGCATAGCAACCAAAGACGACTTGTCCAGTTACAATTTTGCAAAGGAATTTTATTCCTGAGCATTGTTTCAGGATTTTATTAATTAAACAACATAACCTGTTCTCAAGACTGCAGATTGTAATACTACTGTTTAATCTGTTATAATTCACGTATGATTTTAATTGTTAATTTTCCAGTCATTTCAAAGGGATTGATTTATTACATTATTTTTCTTCCTTATAGATTCATCAGATTTGACCCAGCAGAAAATGTATGGAAGCAAAGTGTGCTCCTGACATCAGAGAACTTTGATCACCAGTCTATCACTTCAGTGGTTACTCTATGTGATAGTCATATAGCCGTTGGTATTCGTAACAAGACTGGTGGAACCAATGTGATCATTGCTACCTTGAACCCAGACACCAGGTAAATTAGTATACCATTCTATGACGTTACAAATATAAAACTGAGATAAAAAAATTATATTACTGCTGCAATTGTTACCCTATTAACAAACTTATATTGGGTACTAATATAGAACACTATTGTGCCAGAGGACTTACAAAAACTAAAAGAATATCGTGACAATGTAAAGTGTCCATTCATTTTTATTTTTTTTTTTGGGGGGGGGGGGTTAAATGGTGGGAGAGAGTCTATTTGCATGTGTCATCTGTAACATGTATTCATAAATGGATATAGTAAATCACCCTGTATATCTGTCCATGTCCCTTGCAAATGCAACTCCTAAACAATTTGCTGGATTTTAACAAAACTTTTACTCAGAATGTAAGAAGCAGAGTCAGATCCATGGGCGGAGGAGGGGCTTGGGTGTACCTTGTAAGGGGAGTTGTACTTGATCCTTCCAATTCTATACATGAACAGTGTCTTATTGATGTGATTCACTTTTGTCTCTTCTGAGTTCTAATATGTTGTGGAGAGGGGGGGGGGTGGTATTTGTGAATTCAATCACAGTTCTAGTTTATTTAGTTAGCTATTTATTTGCTTGATAGTTCATCAGTCATCACTTTGCTTATCTATTTTTTTTAGCAGTAGCAGTTTTATTTATTTATTTATTTATTTATTTATTTATTTATTTGTTTATCCATTTATTTATTCATATGTCTTTGTTCTCATTTCAGTGACAGCTGTACCACAGTATCTGTGCCCTCTTCTGACTGTAAGTTGAACTCACTAACTGCCATCCAGGGTGTCCCTCACATGTTACTTGGTATGACGGACTCCAAGGCTCTCTTGTGGTAGGTGTATAATGGATGAAAAGTTTGGAGCTCCACTCTTTGCATGCTGAATTAATTCTGAGGGGATAATAATAATGATTGTTAGTTTGATATTTTCTTTAAATCTGCTTTCCTTATTGCACCAGTGATACTGGTATTTATTATTTAGATGTTGCTTAAGCATTATGGCCATTTGTTAGCTTTTTTAGTAAAAACGTAACAGAGAAAACTAATTATTACAATTATTGAATTTTAATTGTACGATTATGCACAGATGCAACATTTGCGTGCAAAGGGTTAAACTTACTTTTTAACTGCCCATTATGCCTCCTGGCATGTAGGGCAGCAACAAAAGCTCTCCACTCCCATCTGTCTTTTGCCATTCTTTGGAGCGATCCCCAGGTCTGGTGGAGGTTAGCCATTTCACTTTCAACAGTCCGTCGCCAGGTGTTCCTTGGCCGACCCCGTCTTCTCCTTCCAATGAAGAGCTGTCCTCGCTATGTCATCAGGTTCCTTTCTCAGCATATGCCCAATCCACCTCCATCTCCTTCTCATGAGTATATCCTCCATCCTTTCCTGATGACATCTCTCAAGCAGCTCCTCATTCGATATTATGTTAGGCCAGAAAATATGAAATATACGTCTCAAGCTTTTAGTATGAAATCCTGACAGCTTCTGGAGATCAGTTCTTCTCATCCTCCAACATTCAGAGCCGTACAGGAGAGTAGAAAGGACACAGCTCTGATATATCTTGAGCTTGGTCTTTACTCTGTATTGCTGTGACCGCCATACATTTCGAAGCAGGTTGAATGAAATTCTGGCTTTGAGTCGATAAAAGGGGTTAAAACAAGGATGATATTCTGCTCCCAGCACACTGAAAATTATCTGACAGTTTATGCAGCTTGTCTGTCATCTGTTTATTATATGTTCATGGCATCTTGGTAACTACAACCAAACTTTGGAGATAAGAGGAATCAGCTTTTGTTCAGGGAAGTAGATTAGGCTTATTTTGTAGAAATTATCATCTTTTTTTTGACTGCAGTAGAATATTAAGTTTCCCTCTTTAAACTCAATCAAGTTTTCTATAGCAAAATACAGTATCTTTGAGACTTAAAAAAAGTTTAGCTGCAGTCACCGAAGATGTAGTCAATATGAATAAATTAAAGATGGACAGTTAATCATCTGAAGGATTGATATGAATCAAGTGCTACTATGTTTCATTACTCCATCCATATTTCATCATAGATAGGTTGAAATCTTTTATCTATTTACAGTCCTGTAAAATGAAAGTGACATCAGTCTGTAGGACCTCTAAGTTGCTTTACATCAAGTCCAGAATATGTTGAAACTGCCATGAAAATCTAAACTCATTTCATTTACAACTATTTTTTTGAAATAGCTGCTACCATATTTTAAGTCTTCTCTCTTATGTGTTAAGTTATAATGTGTTATATATCACCAAATTTGGCCTGTTGTGGTATTTATGTTATTTAAATACAGCAGTATATTTAAACTCTTGATTTTACTTTTGTTAATAATGTGTAATACCTGAACGAAGTCAGCATGCTTTTACAACACTTATATCTTTCCAAAATGTGTGAATACTTTCAATACTATTTTTAAACTGTGATGTAAGCCACTGGATTTTTTAATCAAAAACTCCCCATATACTGTTTTTTCCTTTAGGGATGAATTTGCCCATAACAGTATTTGAACACAAATAAATGCATGTAATCACTGATGTCATGTGTATTGTATCACAGGCATGTACCATCGCAGCAGCTTGTCCAGCAGTTTGATCTAGAGGGAAAGGAAGAGCAGGGCTGTCTTTATGCCGTTGCAGAATCTGTAAGCTAATTAATTGTTAACCCTTTCCAAATTTATGTTGAGTAACCCCTGAAACGATTTGATTTTCTGAATAGAGCTACTGAGGGTCCCTGATTGTGCTGGAGGTTTACTGATCTTTCCATATTCAGATGGACAAATGTGATTATCTTCCACAATAATGAAAGATTCTATTTTGGTGCATTTATAAACATCTTCCTGATTACTATCTAGAATTAAATCTGAGTATTGGCAGCTCTGATAGAGGACAGACCCCTCATTACCAAGAAAGATGCAACCTACATATATGCACTCATATTTTTTTAGCCCTGCCTTGATCCAAAGAAACAATGTCAATTTACCTATTTCTAGTGTTGATTTCTGTTATTTTACCAGGGCACTGTAATCAACAGGTTAATTTTGTTGACGAATGGCTATTCTAAAGGAACCAATCACATAGAAGTTATTGTATTGAAGTAATAGGTTGTCTATCATACAGCTGTGATCACATTTATACCTACAGTATAAATAAGTTTGCTGTACTAAATTTGATTTAACATTGTCAGGCATTTTGAATAGTGCAATACAATATTTTTCCTTATTGTGAATTTGAAACAGCTGTCAGTATGTTTGCAAATGAATGAAGAAAAATGTATTTCTGTACAAAAGGTTGACACAGAACTCTACTACAAATGTCATAGAAATAGATGATGTCACAACAATTCTTGAAAAGTTTGTTTCTTCAGATCAGTGAGCGTGTGCAGATAATGTGTATTGGTCTTGCATTTTTGGGAAGAAAGTGTAAGTAAATATCATGTTAAGTTTTATTGGAATTATTAAAGATAGGTGTGTCTCATGTGACATGTTAAAGCTCTTAGTATTTTTGTTTCCTTTCAACTCACAGGGTTTGCTATTCGTGGTGGTATCCAGTCACACCAACCCTGGACAGAAACCCAATTTAGATGAAAGACCAACATGCTGCCTTCTAGCACTCAACCCACTCAATGGCCGATCCTCCAAGCTATTGCAGTACACGGCTCCATGCATGCAACTGGGAAGCAGGTACTCCATCCCTGTTGCCTAAAAATACACAGGGCGCGGGGGATTTCACCCCCGAAATGGCAAAAGATCCCCCGAAATTTTAACAAGAGCCGTGGTAAATTGCCATAGGGTTCAGTATAAAACAGTATCTGGAATGCACTGAAACAAGAAAAGTAGCTCCTGAAAAGAAAATTGTAATTTTTTTCCCTGGGCGAGATTGTGTAATTTCCATAGAGTTAATACATGTCACATCTCATTCCCATAGCCAGCAGGTTGAATTTAACCCATTGCTTACGGGAACCGGATGGGTCCTGTACAAAGTGTATGGGAATTTACGGAATCTCGAAGTCAACGGGTTAAAAGGATATCTTAATGATGTACAGTTATATAAGTAAAGTCCATTTCTGCCTATTTTATAGTCCATGTGACAAAGATCAAGTTTTTATTAAATTAGAATAATAACAAGACCCCTGATTTTTAGTGGGTTTTGATTAATTAGTTACGGGAACAAATTGGTCAAGTTGGGAATTTATTTTATTTTTTAGGAATGAAAGGCTTGATAGGTTTACAGTAACAAAATCAGATAAGTAACACACACACAAAACTCAACTTCATGGCACTTCTATCTTTCACAATCTACCATTTAAGTTTCAATTTCAACGTGTTGTGAAAGGAGGCTAGATAAAATGCATTCCAGTAAGAAGTGGATGGGAAAGGGATATAATCTTGGTGTTATTGTGTTTTGTTTTTCTATCAGTGATGTTAACAGACAATTTCAACATTTACCTTATAAATAAAAACAACAGAATAAACATTTAATTTGTCAGATTTAATTTTCTATATCTTGTTTTCTTATTTATAGGATTCAACATGCTGCTGTGCATGGCAGTTCCCTCATTGTTCTTCTATCAAGTGGTCACGTTTGTTTGTGGGATCTTTACTCCAGTGATTTGCTCTTGACATTGAGTAATGATGGTAGCAACTGGTCATCTGTTCACCTCCAAGATGAGAAGACACTACTTCTAGCATCCCAGCAATGTCTGCAAGTTTATGTCACTTAAAGGAGACCTTCAGATGATGTTCATAATTTTACTCAGGTCAATCAGTTCTAGAATAATTTTGTATTTGTTTTTACAAATGTGGGAAAGTTTAGTTATGACCAAGAATATCAGTATATAATTATCGTCACTTGTCCAGCAGAAGGACCCTAGCATATGTTCTCTGTGAAAGGGCCTTAACAGCAAATTTTCCGTAATTTGAGAAATATTGCCGTATTTGATATTCGCACTTTACAAACTAACAGTGACAGAAGGATCTAAAAATATCACACTAGTTTGATTTCATGTGAAAAGAGCCAATGGTTTTCGAGTAAGAGGCAATTAAAGGTTAAGGCCCTTCTGCCGGACAACTGACGATATATTGCAAAAGACATAAAATGATAACACTGAACAAGGCTGCTGACATAGACTCACAATTTTCAGTTTTGTGGCAGCGTAGTTCCATTACAATACCACTCGTGTGACAAGTTTTTCCATGTTAACTTTATGCGTGCCTTCCTCTTTGTTCTGCTACTCGGGCTGTTGAGGCATGCATTTGAATGAGAAGCTATGCCATCACCCTTGTTCAATGTAATTTGATATAAAATGTAAAAGTGTTGTCACAAGAAGTTCTTAAACTTTGTAAATATTGTACGTTATTTATATACAACTACAGAAGAAAATCTAGGTATCATTTGGAGGTTCCTTTACTCGTTCACGGACATTGACTGAGAGAGAGAAAAAATGCCTCTGTAACCACAGACACACAAATCATATCTTACACAGAATGTAAAAGTCTCTGCAACATTGTTCATTATACAGTAGACCCTTGTTATAATCAGGGATCAACACCTAGCACTTGCTCGCTTGCCCAGGGCAAGTTAAGTTTACTTCTGGGCAAGTAAAAATTTTCCACTTTAAAATCAAGAGTATTTTGTTATTCAATTTTGTTCAAATTTTGTGTAAATTCAAATTGAGTAGAATCTGTGAAAACACTTCCAACAAGGTATTATCTCTAAATTAACACAATTAACAAGAATTTTGTTCACTTGGGCAAGTCAAAATTTTGTCCTGGCATTTATTGAAAACAAACAGCTTACTAACCCGATCAGGCAACCAGCCAAAAATACTATTCTGCCCCCCCCCCCCCCAATGACAAAAGGGCATAACTGACATTTTGGTGTTTCGGAGATATTGAGCAAAATGTACTTTGTTCGACACGTTAAGCCCTATTCAGTGTCCTTTTAACAAGCGGATTATGAAACAAAGGGACACTTCTAATTAATATTTTTACTGAGTCCCCTACATTATATAACTCAATTTTGAAAAAAATGTCAGTTATGCCGTTTTGTAATGGGGGGGGGGGCAGTGTTGTGGAGCCCTGTTATAACAACCCCACTAGGACCAGGAAGATTACTTTGTTATAACAAGGTTGTAAAAGACATAAAATACAAAGAAATTTTAAACTTTGGAACCAGAAAACTGTTTTTGTTAGTACCAAAGTTTGTTATATCAGTATTTGACAGGAGTCAACTGTATTTTATCCTGTTGGAGATGATTTGATTTCAATAAAACATATACTCTACGTAGACCCCAGATCATTAATAGCCTCCACCAGGTTATAAGGAAAAGCCCCCACTCTGTGCACCAACAGACTTGTAAAGAGTGCTGAAGGGGGACCTTGTCACTTTATTTGAATTTTCTCACTTGTTTGTGAATATCGACACCCTGAGCCAGGTATAATGGTGCGACATAATTCTGTGCACCAAATATTTCACAGAAAAATCAAATTAAAGCAATTTAATAAGACGTTACCAAAGGATGTTTCATATGTATCAAAGGATATCTGAGGAATAGCACTGCATGAAAATTGTACAAAAAAAACTCAGTTTTACTGTGTTTTTGAAGATGATTTTGTCAATGTGTCACTTGACTCGGGTGCGTAAAAACAGTGTCCTAAATCTGTTCATATGTGCATTGGGCCATGGCTATGTTACTTGCACAGAATGGTTATTTTTGTGAGCACATCAACAAATTTTGAGAACTACTTTTGTGATGTTCATTCATATTTGATAAAATGTACACAAATTATAAAGGGTAGGTAACACAAGACAATTATTCAGATTGTAAGATGAGGAAAATGTTGATAAGCGTGCATGTTTTCAATTGAAAATAATCTGAAGGTAAAAACAGGGTTTGTAAAGTCAAAGGATTAAACGTTTTGTTAGATGCATGTACTACTAGCCACAAAACATTTGGTATAAAATTGGAACTATGATTCTAAGATTAATTACATTTAGGGGGTTGGGGTGAGGCAAGGGAGGTGTGGTTACATGACTCAGAGAAAGGTAGAGAGGGAACAGTGCAGCTCTCGTTATAAAGAAGTAAAATCTCTGGTCCCATATCTTGAATTTCCTTTGTATTCTGTTGTTTTTGAAACCCTGATATAAAGAAATTTCATTATAAAGAAACAATTCCATGGGTCCCAAGGACTCCTTTATAACGAGAGTGCACTGTATAAATGTACATGTAGATTGTGTGAAATTACTGTACAGTTCAACCTCAATTATCCAGCCATCACTTTACCAGATCTCTCTCTTATCCGAACAATGGACTGTACTAGTAATTGTCAGTCATTGATACACCTTTATCAGAAGTGTACACAGACACCTGCTGGGTATTAGGGGAACAATTAATCACATGTGTGGGGTTTGTTGCAATTTGTGCATGATCAGTGGTTTGAATAACAGCCAATGATGTGTATTACCCCCCCCCCCCCCCAACTATTGCTACAAAGTACTGTGTTTATACATCATCTCTCTTATCCATCCTCACTTATCTGGATGACTGCTGGTCCCAACGTGGCCGGATCACAAAGGTCTGACTGTACTTATCTCTTACTGTGTTTGCCATTTTTGATAGCATTTGAATATTAGAGTTGCAAAAACAATAAAATACAAGAGACATCCAATATATGGGACTAGAGTTTTTATTTCTTTATAATGAAATTTTGTTATATCATTCTTTATAAGGAGAGTGCACCATACTAAATCTAAACCTACTGGAGTTGAAAGTGATTTTCAATTGGCTCTATTTTGTTTTCCAATGTATAATTGAATACATCATTCTAATTATAAGCATTAAAATAGGGTGCCATAAAAAACACTCATTCCAGATATACATGCATGGTAGTTGATACAAATTTATTTCTTTGAAACTTCTTAATTGTACATTCAAGCAAATACCAATACATAAAATACGACAATATCATATTCCATATTCAGTCTACATTCACACAATTTAGTCTGGCATTCTTGAATCTTTCTCACACATCTTCATGTATTTGATACATTTCTTCAAAATAAATGCACAGAAAGCTTTACAAGATTGAGAACATGAATTAAATGGAACAGGGGAAAAAATACACGGGGGCTGGGGGCGATTTTGCCCCTGAAATAGCCAAAAGAGCCCCCGTAAATTGCCATAGGGTTCAATACAAAACAATATTTCGAAAGCACTGAAACAGGAAAAGTAGTTCCTGAAAAGAAAAAAAATAATTTTTTCCCTGAAATGGAAATAGCCTAATCAAAAGCAGTCCATAATTTCTTACTGTCAAAGTTATGCTATCAAATGTTTCCTTTTTTTGTTTGTTAAACTAGTAGCTATTATTACAGATTGCTGTGACAGAAAAGTGATGTAGCTGTATATAGGTTAATCTTTAAAAGTTCCAAAGTTACTAAACACAACAAAAAAAGTAACTACCCCCTTTTTTCAAAATACTATAACTTTAAAAAGAAAAATGGTGTGAGCACAATAATTGTGCAAGATGTCTTCGCTTGCACTAATTGACTAAATTCTGTTTGCAGAAAATGTGGTCTGATCCGTCAGTCATGCATGAGTGAGCACATATTAAAGCAAAAAGTCACTTTTCAAAAAGTCACAAAGCGGTCCATTTTTGGTGGGGGTTTTGATGCAGGATTTTGACAAATTCTGTTTCTGAGTGAATGATTTTATCGCTATTTTATGTTAATCAATCTATCGTTTGATCCTCTCATACGTCCTTGGCACTTTTGCATATTTTACTGCCATTCGGTGAGCGCAATATTAAAAATTTCCCAAAACCCTTTTCGATATTGAAATTGTAAAATCCTATTAGTTTACTGCAAAAAAATTTAAATCCTAATTTTTTCAGCAAATAGTATCTTTACGTGTTTGTACGAACATAAGAAGGTTTAACCATGACATGGTTGAGTGAGCACACTTTATAAAAAAGAAAAAATGTCATTATTTACCGTAATTTTGGCATAAGAGATGATCATGTGACTTTGAAAAGTGGCATTTTCACGCTTTAAGCATGCTCATTCATTGCAGACCCAACGGACCAATCACATTTCACACAGAAGTAGTCAAATGAGTGTAGAAACACCTCATTGCAAATCATTTTGGCACAAAATTGTTTTGTAAAAAGTTATGGTATTGTTGAAAAGGGGGCTAAGTTATTTTTTTGTTGTGCTTTATATGCCATATGATAAACATTTTTGGATGTTGAAACTTCTAATAAGTCATTATTGAGTGATATTGACTTGTTCTATCACTGAACTGGTGTTCCGTATCCTTTTACCTCAATGATTTCATTCTCATGCTATGTAAAAATTAGTTCATATACTGCAGGAAAGCGCACAATGAATTTAGCTTACCAGCATTAACCAATGAATAAGAACATGATTGATTATTATTTTATTATCTTATTGCATTCAACTTTTATTGCAAACCTTAGGCAATAAAAAGAAGAGTTACTCTATGGTGTTGGTTTCAGTACATGTTATTTCAGTGATGTAACTTATACAATGTATATGACATAAATGAACCTACTATCAACCATGGGTGACTATCAGTTGATTTTTGTTGGAGAAATGATAACGTATAAAAATACATACTGTACATGAATTCGCAGCTGCTTGAAAACAAGTAATTTTGTAATATGACAACAATTTTGTCAAGTAGCTCATGTATATTTAACACAAATTTAAATTCCCCGACTGTGTTCTGCCAAAGTGCATCCTGATCACTATTTAAGGTGGACTTAAACTAACATTGTAACCACTGTATTTAGATAAAAGTGGGCCACAGTACATTAATTTGGTGTATAATACAATTGTTTTCAATTCTGTTAGTGCATAGAAAAATACACAAGCTGAATGATTTAATCACTTGGATTGAATGCAACAATTCCAGATTGTTCAATAATCAATCTTATGCAAACATTTACATTTTTAAATGTACAGTTTTCATAATATTTCATGTAAGTAGCAAAAAATAGTTTCATTTAATTAAATTGCATTAATTTAATTTCATAAATTTACAATTTACAATACAATATGATGGGGAATTCACAAATAAACAAGATGCTTGGTTGCGCTGGTTCCATGCAAAAAAAAAAATGAAAGTCTCTTACATTACATTCCTCATAATTATGTTTTAGATGAATATTTCTATACATTTCCCACAATAACTAACCTAGCAAATATTAATCTCTTGGAGATTTCATACATACATACATACAACATACAGTTGTTTACCGTTTACAAAGTCATAATATTTGATGCCATATTTCTTTGCATCAAATGTGTCAATAATATATAGTAAAGAAATAATTTGTTTACTACATCTATCTTTACCCATTTATATATTGACCATTACCACTTCCTCTCTACAAGTAGTTCCCCAAACTAGATACAGTCAATTTGTACTTACGAAAAACCTGCAGATATCCTATTTGTACTAGTTAAAAAAGGTCCATTTTTAATTGTAATTTAATTGTAATTTTTGCAATTTTCCAACTTGAATTTTAGTTGGCAAAAAGTCACCAATAACGTTAAGCTTTATACTGGGCCCATGTTTTTTTTTTTTTGGGGGGGGGGGGACATATTTATAGGTACCGCATTATTTCTTTGGCTTTATTAGGCTTCTTTTTGGTAAATTAGTGTAGTTTTATTTTATTTAATGGATATTTATGAATTTTACTTTGGGGGGATTTTTAGGCATGATTTTTTCCTTTTTGTTCAAAATGCCGTTTTCCGCTTTAAACCTCAAATTCCATGATTTCTGCAGAAAATCCTCAACACGGAAAACTTTGGTCTTTACCATACACCCAGTCTATAATACTGTACTTGGGAATAATCTCAAAGAGGTAAACCCACTGGTGTCTGTGACATATCCCATGAATACTCTGGAATACAAGACGTAGACATAAGGGACTTTTTCATTGTGTGAATGTGGTCCATGGAGACTAGTGATGTGTATCCACCACATGATTTCTCCAGATGTTGAAAACAATAAGCACGTCTTTTCAATGTTTTCATCAAATATTTGGTATGTAATGTGATGAAATCATGATTAACTTTTTCATAGGTACTGCACATTTCTTGCATCATCTCAGATTTCCACTGCATTACCCAATCAGCAATTTAGTTTATGGTGACCAACAAATTGGAATTTTATTACATATCAAATATGTCATGACCAAAAGAATAACTAAAACACACACTCAAAACAAATTGAAGTACTGTTTACAACAACCTGAAAATACAGGCCACTTAAATTATTACTGAAATGTACAATGCCATCCATGTTGAAAAATACCAATTAATTCAATTATAACAACTTTCCAAGTATGCATGGGCGCAAATCCACGCAGGAATGCTATTCATTTGGGGGGGACACCTATTGTTGTGTCCCCCCCACATGAATAGCATTCTTCGTGGATTTGCGCCCATGCAAGTATGAGTATGAGTAAATCTGAGTCACATATCTATATATTGTGAGCATGTAAAAAATAAACTGCTACATAGGAATTTGCATTTTATGCAACACATCGATAAGACACACTTGGCAAATGACACTGGTTTGCCATATTGCACTTTATCATTTCCCTACAATTTCATGGAAAATTCAAACATACTAATGTGAAATTTTATATTTAATAACTGGGGGGGGGGGTTCAAGTTTGACCCCCCCTCGACGAATTTCGCGACCATGCCGCCGCGCAAACTTTTTTGATCGCGTCGCTCGCTG
>JZLH01S0152033.1:45167-61224 GCA_001188425.1 Eucidaris tribuloides
AGATCTTACTTAGATCTTACTTCTAGAGAACAACTTAGATCTTACTTCTAGAGAACACCAACCTTACAGACATTCAAAATGTAACCAGCCAGTTTCTTATACAAGATAAGATGCATATATCATGCTAAGTGCATAAGGTAAAAATATTGAACAAGCAGTTTACCATGTTTACAAGTAATTAGAATCAATTGAATTAAGGCCCAAAAGAATTGAATTAGCGAGAAAAAAAACATTGTGTTCACGGTAGTGAAACGTAATCCACAGGGATCCTCATGGACCTCCAAAGACATTTTTTTAAAATCATATAAACATGATAGAAATTTAGCATTGTCTTGCATTTAGTATAGGCCTTCTATGTATAAATTATGACATGCATTTCTGATTTGACACCGTTGCGTGTATAGCGTGACAAAAATAATGCTAGACAAAATTAAACTTGTGAGATGTACTATTTCTACACATTATGTTTGTTATTGCAAATTATCTCGGTAATGGATGATGGCTATATAGGGACCCCTCAAACAACTACGTAAGTGATAAAACCAACATGGAAATGTATGTGTATACTACCCAAAGATTGAAAATCATAGTCATTGGAGGCAGGACACGTTCACCTAACTCTGCAATTGCCTCAAATACGGTACAGTTTGTCGATACAGCTCTGAAAATTTTCTCTTCACGTGTGAAATGAAATCCCTAAAAGATATGTTATCTCGAAACTGATAGATATCCAAACTTTGTAGATTTATCATTCCGAAAATATGTACTCATAAAGTGTATAATTATATTGAGTGTTAACTTACTAAGTTCTGAAGGAAGAATACAAAAAGAGGAAAATATGATGCAATTGGAACACGGCTACTGACCTCCAGAAAATATAAATTAATTGAGGGAGAAATGACCTGGCCCTGTACCGAATACAAGACGTGAAAATATTCAATTGCACTTTATTTTTTTACTTTCATTACCCATTTCATCTTCAAGTAAATGTTATCAGCTCCATTTGCCAATATACTCGTTATTATACTATTATTTATATTATAGTAATTGGCTGCGATATTAATTTCCTTGAACTTGTTTATTCACCAACGTGCTATCACGTGCGTTCTCTCTCTGCATTTATTTTCTCTGTTTAACATGTTACTGGGGCACGAGAAAACTGAATATGCCGATGTAGAATTGACTCAAGCATTAAATGAGATTTTCTGCTGTGGGTTACTGCTAATATTAAGACATCAAACCATCTTCGCATAACCCGGTATACACTCTTAAAACGGGAATTTTATTTCATTATTTAAAAGGGCCGAGGAGTGCCCACACTCTACAACACTTTCTAGATGTTATATCCAACATTTCATCGAGGTGGATTCAACATTTGTAGTGTCTGATCCAGCAGGCTAAAGGTTACATGCAGAAAGTGTGGTCACTCCTAGGCCCTTTAAAATGTTGAGATAGCATTTCAGTTTTTAGAGTGTATAAACCAAACAATAATTGTTAAACAAATGTCATTTGAGACTCATATTCTGAAATAATTTCAAATGTTCCTAGAAATGACCCTTGAACCAAATCGACTACGAACTAACTTTGTACATGTAAATACATGAATGTAAGGGAAAATTCCTGTATAAAGACAACTGTTAGGTTTCATTGGTTGCTGTGTTCTGTGTTGCTTGTGTCTTCCATTCATCAATTTCTTTGCTGTATAGTAGCACCTAGTAGTAGTGGTAGTAGTAGTAGTAGTAGTAGTAGTAGTAGTAGTAGTAGTAGTAGTAGTAGTAGTAGTAGTGGTAGTGATAGTAGTAGTAGTGGTAGTAGTAGTAGTAGTGAGTAGTAGTAGTAATAGTAGTAGTAGTAGTAGTAGTAGTAGTAGTACTAGTAGCAGTAGTAGTAGTAGCAGTAGAAGTAGTAGTAGTAGTAGTAGTAGTAGAAGTAGTAGTAGTAGTAGTAGTTGTATAGTAGTAGTAGTAGTAGAAGTAGTAGTAGTAGTAGTAATAGTAGCAATAGCAGTAGTGGCAGAGGACTCATATAGAATACGATACAATTTTTTGTCAACACTGTCCAAATGGAAATTGATAAGCATATTCAAGGGTTTTGCCGTATTTAGGGGATGGCTTTTTATTTCCAGCCATGAGTGATTATTACCAGCAACGGCTGCACTTTTATCTCATTTCATTACAAAACTGCAAACCAATATCAACATAAAATGTCAATATCCTGTGGTAATGAGTTCCTTGTTTGATATTGTAAATTCTTCAAATCTGACCATTATATATGATTTATAATACATGTAGTATTATCCTACCTCACGCGAGATCCCATTTCTTGAAACTACATTTTTTTTTTCAAAAGAAAGCAATGAAAGGACAATGAAACTTCATATACATTCTTCAAGTACCATTTTATTTAAAAAGTTTAAGGTTTTAATATTTCTTTTTGAATTACTCATTTGAAATACATTGATTTTTATAAATTCTGTACAGGTCAAAGCTCTCCCTTAAAACATAATGTAACATATTTACAGTTAATTCCAATGTACACCCATACTTTACCCGTCAGCAACATCATTTTCATTGTCCAAGTGACATCTACACCTGCATCGCTATCCTTACATGTATCATGTTGGCATAAATAAAACAATTTACCATCCTATATTAAAACCATCTTATATAGATTTCAAAATTTTGTAAAAAAAGATACTACTAGAATTATTAGTTATTAGTTATTTTCAAACTCCAATCCAATTGCGATTTTACTTTACCTATATGCTTCATCAGGACTCTGTGTGTGCACGCGTGTGTATGCATGTGTAAGAGTTCGCCTTTACTGTATTTATTGAATTCAGAAATGTATTTTACAGCACTTGTATCTTATCATACAACCACCAAAATTGACAGGATGTCAATTTCATTCTTTGATTCTAATTGTATGATTTGACCCCATTTCAATAAGCATCCATCTTTTCAGCGGTTCCAAGTCATATTTTTTAAATTAATTATATGATTAATTGGTCATAATATTGTATTTATCTGGTTAAATAAATGAATGAATGAATGAATGAATGAATGAATGAATGAATAAATGAATGAATGAATAAATGAATGAATGAATGAACGAATGAATGAAAGCACATTATCACACTTATCACATATAATTTAATGCATTGTTAAGAGTTAAGAGACCTAAGAATGTAGAATATCAATTATAAATTATTTCAACTGTCACTATCAAGACTGTAAATACAAATGCACATACACCATTTTACAATAAAATGATCTTTGACTCCTAAGGGTTAACAGGAGTCAAATCTAAAAAGTACGCCGAGTTGGAAAATAACTCTTTATGTGATAGGCCTATACTTCATTCCTGGAAAATGCTTGATCGAACAGTGCTCAATTTATACCAGCTTAGCAGCTCTACAATTTATTCATCTATTGTTTGTATAATGTTGTAATTTAATGACTCAACACAGGTGTACCTGTGTGTTGGATCACAAACAAGGCAAAATCAAATCAAAATCAACAGAGTAAACCAGGTTCCACAGATAAATTATACCTATATTCTAGAATCGATGCAGAAATATACACAATGTGCGCAGCTGCAAACGTGCAAACCCAATGCGCATTGTTGCATAGTAATTGGCCCGTTTGAACTGTGCGTACAAAATGCCGTCCTGGCTGATACTACTTTACGAACTTTGAAGCGTGATAACTTTTGTTGTAAAAATGTAATTAACTTGTAATTTTCACACAATATTGACAATAGTCAAAGACAGTTTTTTTGAAAGTTTGAATTCTTTTGAGCTAATATATTTATAAAAGTAATGGCAAAATATGCATATATGTAAATTTAAAGTTTCACAAAAATTGATTAAAAATGTTGTTTTTGACCCAAAACCATCCCCAAAATTGCGTCATATCCAATTAAGTGTGTTTTTATCTTGTAGAAAATTTAATTATCTTTAATATGAAATCATATTTGCGGTAAAAGAAGGTTTTATCAAATATTTATCTTCAATATTGCCCAACCACCTAAGGAATTTTAGCAAAAAAAGTTCATTGACCTCCTGTGGCCCCCAGGGGGTTAATTGGACTGGGCTCCCCCTTTTAAATTTAATATTTTGCCATGTACTAAACACATGGAAAGTTTGGTGCTTTTATCAAAAAGTGCACAATTCGGCCATAAAAGGGAGCTTAGCCGCTGGACTACATTCTGTGTTAGTACTTTGTCCGCAGTGGGGATTTGTGTAGCAGATTTGCCAAAAACGAAGTGTTCTGTTGTTTTCACTACTCTCCCCTGTACTATAGTGACATTTTCAGAATACCATCTGTGAACAGAAGGTTTGAAAGCAGCTGATATTAAAATCATTTTGTTCTGCAAGTACTCAACAGGTCCAAATAGTTACTTAAACACAAACACTTACACGAAGGCCCACACACTTTTACACCACCATTTCCGGGTAGTGCGGTCAGGCAGTCGGCTGTCTTGGTCAAGCTTCCACATCAAAAATCACCTAGCGTGGGCCGAAGCGAAGGTTTCGGGTTTGAATCTCATTAGCTTATAATGACAAAAAAGTGAAGCCTTCTGTAAAGGAAATCTACATCCGGAAAAAAATATAATCAGCCAAAACCGCAATAAATATAAATGCAAAGAAAGTACTCATCCAAGGATCAACCTTTCAGTGTTGTTTGCCCTCAGTCTGCATGTATGTTTTCTGATTGTGTTTATTTTTGTATTTTGTGTGGTAGGTATATTATTTCAATATGAATCAACGGACCTCCCTCCAAATTTGTTTTGCATATTTACTCTAGCTCAGTGGCGTAGCTAGGTTTTTTTTTTCAGCAGGGGGGCACTGGGGGCCTTGACATTTTGTAGGGGGGGCACAAAATTTTTTACGATCATAATTTTGGTGGGGGCACCTGAGGGGTACTCGAAATGGGGGGCACGTGCCCCCCCCCCCCCAGGTCCATTGTAGCTACGCCTATGCAATAGCTATAGGAACTTACTCCCCTTTCACCTGCATGTCAAAAGATAACATATTAATACTGGCCTAAAGATTGTGCAACCGTTTTTCTTTCCTGTTTGGATAGTATTTTCTCAATATGTCTGCAGATGGGACAAAATGGGCTCCGACTTTAAGAAATTTCAAATTATAATAACAACGTGTTGAATTGGTTTATGTATTCCTTCTTGATGCAGAAACCTAGCTTGAGCGTTAGAAAGGCATAAATGTTAATACGTTCTTTAATAGCAAGAAGGGCCTAACGCTGTACAGTCTATTAGCATCCTTCTGGTTGTCAGCGGAACAAGATAATGCCCCTCCTTCACTCAGCCGAAGTACTGTCTGTTGTTATCTTAGTTGGTGCAAACATTACAACAGAGGGTATATTGGATTATTTTGACGTCAAAACAATAAGCCATATGAATTCTATGAATGAAATTACTGTCGTTTTCTCGTTTGCCGTTGAGGTTTTTTTTACGATAATGATAGTAGATGTTGATTGAACGTATAGCTATTTCAAAGTCATTCCCTTCCATCTTTGCCACAAATCTTCACTGAGCTGCTGCTAGCTTATACTTGGTGTAGAGAGATTGAGAGATGATTTCTTTGCAATGATCAACCTATTAACCAGGCCATATCAACCACCCATCAGAAAGTGTTATCCTTGATGTACTTATCATTGAGTAAGTAACGTCTGTACTTTTCTTGTTTAGCATCAATCATAACTTAATTGTTTTTATACTCTTTAGAGATAAAACGATATATATTTTTTCGATTCATTGCTTCATTTCATACTCAGTAATTAATCAGTCCATTTTAAGGTTGAAATTGGCATGTTTTGTAGCATCAATTGCAACTTGTTAGTTTTTCTACATTTTTATGTTAGAGATAAAGGGTATTTTTGAAATTCGATTCAACTCGTGTAAGTCGATTTGTTTTCGTGATAAATACAAGAAAGCACAAATGAATGAATAGGAGGAAAAAATCCAGGCTATCCAATTACCGGATTCGCATTTATTGTTTGTCACACGTGTGTGTGTGTGTGTGTGTGTGTGTGTGTGTGTGTGTGTGTGTGTGTGTGTGTGTGTGTGTGTGTGTGTGTGTGTGTGTGTGTGTGTGTGTGTGTGTGTGTGTGTGTGTGTGTGTGTATGTGTGTGTGTGTCTGTGTGTGTATGTGTTGACCTAGATAAAATCAAAGCTACATTGTCGATGGACCCATTTTATATGTTTTTATTACAAGAAATTTCCCCCTTGATACATGTCATCATCATCTACCGATTGTTTCCTAATGGTCTCACAGTGATTCTCGGGATGTTCACCTCACTGAAGTATTTTTATATAAGTCCATTTTCACTGTAATAACACGCTGTAACGGCTGAGTGAGAATGAGAATTTATCTATGAATACTTAAAATTGAACAGATTGCAACAAAGAAGGACTGGGGATTTTTTTTTTCCGCTTACACCCTTAATATCGTTCTTGTCAAAAATGATTGACATGATTAACGTTGTTACAGAATGATCATTAATGTACCTGCACTCGCAAAAAGAAATATAATACCAGAAGAAAAACATAATTTTGTTCCACTTCTCTCTTCCGTCTAAGTGCATCTTTTGTTATATTGGCCATAGGACAAGGAATAATGACATTTTAGTCCTGTGAATTATTCTTTATGTTTTACGGTTTACGGTAAAAACCTACGGTTTTAAGGTGGAAGACCGGTAAAACCTACGATAAAGCGTAAAAATTAAGGCGAAATTCCTTGCAGCGAGTTGTCACCCATTTCCCATAACATTTTTTTGAAAAAGATTTTGCTCAATTTCCAATCCCCTGTACAAAATTGAAACTGTACAAAAAAATCAAATGGTGTGTGTGAAAGTGTGTGAATTCTCCACACACAATAGCAATAGACAATGCATGGATGTGCATATCGCCATTGGAAACTCTGGAATGCAATATTCTCATCTGGGTCTGGGGTAGATGAATGCTTTATTAATATTCATTTGAAAGTAGCCTGGCCACTACTAGTCTTTATTCACAACCTTTGTAAAAAGGAAGTCAAACTTCGTGCCCTGGAGATGTTTTTAAATGTTTTTAATGGATTTGAAGTGTTGAGAAATGATTCCATACAATCAAAATAATTATGCCGATGCTGCTGATAATGATGTAATTTAATCATAAACAAGATTAAGAACAACAAAGAAATCTATGATTGATAGTAACACTGAAACTAATGTTTGTTAGCTTGAATGGCAAAATATAGTACTGTATGACAAAGCATGGAAACACATGCTTGCGTCTTACCCTACATGACTTGTACACCTTTCATTGAGACTACCAGTGGCCAGGCTGATTTCTAATGATTTTTAATAAAGCATTCATCTTCCCCAGACCCAGATGAGAATATTGCATTCCAGAGTTTCCATTGGGGATATGCACAGCCATTGTCTATTGCTATTGTGTGTTGAGAAGGCACACACTCGCACACACACCATTTGATTTCTGTACAATTTCAATTTTGTACAGGGGGTTGGATATTGAGCAAATCCTGAACTCTTACTTTTTAGATAAGCATGAATTACATAAAAATGATTATGGATATCGTATTCAAACCACCTCCACCAAAAATGTCCACTCTTCAGCTATAACTTGTACTCATGCCAGTATTATCTGGTGTATAGTTTTTGTGTTATGAAATACCAAAATTGACAAGTTTTATTTTTAGCACCTAGTATGAATGATTGTAGTGATTGTAGTGTAATGTACAAAGTGAAATGAGGGCGTGGGAGTGGATGGGCTTAGAAACAAAGTATTTTTTTCTGTCAAACACCTATCAAACCAATATATAACTTCGTATTCCAACATTTGTAACACCAAACTCTGATTTACTCAAATTATTATTTCCAATATTCCTACCATACTACTCTAGGTGCACTTACCGTTTAGCAATCCGAATTAACTTTGCTGCACATCATAATACTCTGAACGCCGTATCATTTTACTAAATGTAATAAGACATATTAATTATTGTCTTGTATCGTAAATATTGTAATGTAATGTAATCGTCCTGACTGTTCCTGAAAGGGAACATGGGACTAGACACTATACCCAATATGTAATTTATGTATATTATATTATATCTACTGTGCCTTTTCTTTGAATAAAAGAAATTATTACAACAACATTATATTGTATACAAATGACTGTATTTCCAATGACCCTTCAGTACACATTTTGAAATATGCTGATGACACTGTAATAGTTGGGCTGATGAAACAAAATGAAGATGCATATAGAGAACATATTGCATCTGTCGGCAAGTGGTATAAAGAGAATCATCTCGTGTTAAACTCAAAGAAAACTAAGGAGATGACTTTTGATTTCAGAAAAAAAGAAAGACATTGAACCTCACTCTTCCCCATTGTCTTTGATGGTGATCAGTTTGGAAATGTACACACTTACAGATATCTTGGAACTGAAATCGATGATCAGTTAAATTGGGGAATAGACGAAAGCTGTGTCCTTGAAATACAATCACAGACTGTACTTTTTACGCAAATTAAAATACTTTAACATGAATGAAAAAATCTTTTGGCTGTTTCACACATCAGTAATTCAGTACACAATCATCCATGACACTGTTGAATGGTATAACAATGCGAAGCAAAGGGACCTGGCAAAGGTACACAGAGTTGTTAAGCAAGCAAGCAAAATAACTAAAACCACAGTTGATTTGAACACAGTATGTATCGAAAAGATTGTAGACAAGGCTCGATCTATTGCAGCCGATGATACCCACCCACTTCACATGCTTCATGACCAATACAACATGTTGAGGAGTGGGAGGAGACATCCATCAGAACAAGAACATCCCGTTACCTAAACTCATTTGTACCATACTCCATATCCGCCTATTGAATGATTTGTAAAATTTATATCGGTATTTTCTTGTACCATAAAGACATAGAACCATCCGTATTACCTTGTACTAATTAATCTAGATTCAATAACATTTCCCACTCTCACCCTTGCTAATCCTCCGTAATAATTAACGTTTCAGTATAATAGCTACATCACAGCTTAATTATCTATACCACATTTTCCTTTTCTTATGAATATTGCAATAGAGCTGAATATTTAAAACGGTAGTAATGAATATAACAGTGAATATGATATTATAGTAATTAATGATAATAGTAGTAGTAATAATAATACATGTAATAATAATGATATAAATGTTTATGTTTGTCTACATTGAATGTAGTTTGTGTAATGTAATATGTAATGTATCGTATATTTTGTGAGAAAACATGTAAACCAAACAAATATCCTGATATGGACAATAAATTGATTGAATCTGAATCTGAATGAATGTGTAGGGTTCATTGTAATGTACACTCAGACTTAACTAAAATAACCAATTTTTAAACAGTATTATTTTGAAGTTTCGTGACTAAACAAAACTAGTTTGCCCGAACTAAAATGAAATACAATATCATAAAAAGCATAAAATAAAAACAAAATACAAATTTTTAAACAAATGTATCGAAAAAATAAATATTACAAAAATGTTTCTCTGCATCCTTACATGAGCATGCGCACAATTCTTATGCATGTACAAGTCATAAGTCAACGCGAGTACACACTAAGAAAAATGGGCTCAACTTTGCACCTTTAAAGGTGCAGACCAAAGTCACCCTGGGAGCACCTTTAAAAGTGCAACTTTGCACCTTTTGAAAGGTGCAAAGTTACACCCAAAGTGTGCAAAGCTGCACCCGAAAAGTGCAAAGTTGCACCGTAGAAAATAAAAAAGTATTCTTCTTTTTCTTGCAAACTGTGTGTTTTTGTGTGTGAACCGCAATTTACGTTCATTTCAGTGCTATAGTATTTACATTATAATACACTTTATTGATTAACATTTATAAATATTTAAAAACTCGTACAAATATGACCTTATCGGGGCTCGAACCTACGACCTTCCACACGTGAGACGGACGCTCTATACCCACTTGGTCATCACGCCGGCCGTGAAGGTGTGTATTTTCACATGATTATATAGTGTTGAAGACGAAGGTGCATTATTTTCATCCTTTTAAGGTGCAAACTTTAGACCTCTAGGCCGTTTTCATAATATATTCAAATTCCACGCCCGGATTCCATGCATACCTTTTAAACAAAGGTTGTTTTTGACAACCTGAAAGCTTGTCTGAGCTTGTCCGACATAGATGTATGTAAGTTGCATTTTCCGTATTGAAATTGCATTCATAGAAACAGATGATAGAAATAGCTCACACCAGGCTTCGGAATAGAAAACATCCATAAATTTACATAAATGTGCACCTAAAAGGTACAAACTTGCAAACATAATGGAGTGGGGCGAGCGCTCAGCCGTGAAAGGTGCAGATTTGCTCGCATACCGCGACAGAAATTGCTCTGCACCCATTTCCGCAAAGTTGCACCTTGTGTGCACCTTTATTTTTTAATGTGTACATGATTGCGCATGCGCGCACAATATTGGATTTTGTCCACAAAGCGTGATATAATCAGAATCATATTTCCACTTGGAATCATAAAACCGTGTTCTATGTACACATACACGAAGACGTAAGGTATTATCTGTGTAAATATTTGAATATCTGGCTCAAATCATTATATCTGATCGCCATCACCTCAGCTTCCCCCGTCCACAAATTACGCAAGTAGTATTATTGAGGTAAACCTAGATCTCAACGTGTTGAACGCCAGTTTTATATGAAAGGGGGAAAATGTCAAATGAAGGGAAGCTTCCGCGACGTTAGAATTGTGTTACAGCCGTCGAACAAAAATTTATTTGATCAAATACCGATGTGGCGAAAGATGGGTTTAGCCGTCAGAGGAGATGATTGCCACAATCCTTATTGCGCATAAAAGTAGTAACTTGTCATCAAATCGCGACAGTGTAAGAACCTTACCGCCTACATCGTCTAAACGTTAATTTTCACGCCAGCAACCTTAATCAATCAAACGGGTGAAACGACTGTTCAGCCCGTATCCCTTTTTCATCAGAGTTGCCTTCAATCTCTTTTTCCTCCTCTGTATATTTTGAGTGAGATTCAGTATGAGTTCTGCACATTTAGAATCTTTCTCGACTCAAACTGACCACTACCTAACAACTCTCGCGGGCGAATATGCCTGGACGGATTTTGACAACTCAACAAGTCCACAATCATCACAACAGTTCTCCACCACGGGGATAATCCTGGCGTGCTTGATCGCACCTGTTGCCATTGGAGGTATCATTGGAAACGTGGTAACAATTCTGATTATATTTCTCTACAAAGATATGCGTACGGTCATCAACTTTTCTTTCGGTAATCTGGCAATTACTGATTTTCTTTTACTCGTAGTGGACGCGATCCCAGCATGTTTCGATTCACTCGGTTTTAACCTAACTAAACGTCTTGGATGCAGATGGACCATTTATGTACAATGGGTAAGATCAAATTCATATATTTCGAAGTTCTCCCCAAAACAAAAAGTTGTGTCCTTGATTTGCACACCAAATCGTTTTACTCATATTGATCCTTCTAAAAAAAGTACTAAAGTACTCTGTAAGTAGGGGGCCTACTTAAAGTATCCTACTCAAGTGTTTACAAAGTGACAATGTTCAAAATTTGGAATTCATACATTGTCTTTTTGTTTGAAATATAATTGATAAATCACATGAAATTACAATGTTGCTCAGGTAGTATTTTGTGACTGTAGTCTAGGCTTCAAAGACGCTTTTGGTTGTTAAAATGTGATCTAAAATTATTGTACATCTGCAATTCAGTCGATTGGCTGCAAATGATTTCTAAAATAAACCATTAACATTTCCATTAACAATTACATATAGCTAGTAGATTTCGCCTATGATTTTGAATTTGAGTTTTTGACCTTGTAAGCCTTGTTTTCCTTAGATGATATGCAAACAGGTCTAACAGTCATACTATAGTTCAGCCGCTTTCAGAACTGTCGTATAAAATGCATAATTCAGTGTAATGACGGTCGTTACGACAGTGCATTCTATTTGAATTTCACCAGACCTTATTTTCAAGAGCCAAACTGTTCGGCCTCAGAGCTCATTTTAGGGAGTGCAAATCATATACAAAATCTTTCATCTGTTCATCGTATTAATGTATTTATTTCAAGTGATAATGTGGTCCCTTGCAACTTGTCCAACCGATACGTAAGAGAGGTGGGGTGAACTTGTTTTTCATCACAAATTCTTCTGATCATGTGGGATAGGGTCCCGATGTCTTTGACTTGATACCATGAAAAATGATAGATTTAATTTTTAAGCTATCTATCGGTATTACCAATTTTAAAATATAGACAATACATTACAATACAAAAAATACTGCAATAGTACTTAAATAAAGCTATTACTCCCACTAATATGCTACTACGACTACTGCGACTACACTCCTACTACTACTACTACTTCTACTACTATAACTACTACGACTATTACTACTACTACTACTACTACTACTACTACTACTACTACTACTACTACTACGACTATTACTACTACTACTACTACTACTACTACTACTACTACTACTACTACTACTACTACTACTACTACGACTACTACTACTACTACTAATAATAATAATAATAATAATAACTAATAATACGACTACTACTACTACTACCACCACCACTACCAACACCCCTTATTATAAGGGCCTACATGTACCACAGTGGTAGCTGGTATATAATTGTTCTCTAATTCTATTAAAATTAAAATGAAGACAGTGATGATGATGATGATGATGATGATAATGATGAAAACGAAGGACATGAAGATGATAATGCAGTGAGTTTGCATGCGTGTGTTTGAAAATGTGTGTGTGTGTGTGTTTGTGTGTGTGTGTGTGTGTGTGTGTGTGTGTGTGTGTGTGTGTGTGTGTGTGTGTGTGTGTGTGTGTGTGTGTGTGTGTGTGTGTGTGTGTGTGTGTGTGTGTGTGTGTGTGTGTGTGTGTGTGTGTGTGTGTGTGTGTGTGTGTGTGTGTGTGTGTGTCCCGGGTGTGTGTGTATGCGCATTACTTAATTTTGTTTAGCGTTTCTGATGATAATGGTACATGATTCTGTGTAATAAAAGAAAGGCATTCGCCGCATGCCTATGAATTCCCAGCTTTGTCGTAAAAATAATTCTCACTCTGGGTGATAGTAATTATATTTGCTTCATCCAGCCAAGGCACACAATAAAGTCTCAAAGCAATGAGAGGCTTATTTGCAAAGACAATTATAGCAATCCAAGAAATATGTATTCTTTATCCTAAATCAATACTCAACTGTAGCCACTGTCGTTCAATTCGCAAATGACAAGGTGGTTTCCAATATGTTGATGAATAGATATGACGCCGCGCCGGTGCTTGAAGACTAAATATCATACTGGACACGATTTCATGTCATGAGACCTAGGGCAAATATACAATTATATCAGATTAGGAAACCAGAATTTGAAGAAATTCCTTGAAGAAATCAAAAGTATCAGGATGGGAAGTTGAGTTGAATTTTCTTGCCCACTTTCAATTTCATTTAGGGATAAAAGGTTATGTGAGCTTTTCCTGAATACGTTTAACAGTTTCTAGAGCAATATCACTATCTTTCAAGAATTCGACTAGAGGCCCAATCTTATTTCCAGATTTCAATTTTCCAGCATACGAAAACTAACTTTTTGATTTGAACTAATCAGATTTTTCAAGATCATAAGAAAAACAATTCAGAAATAAATTCCGTGATCCTTGGTATAGTTAAGAAAATAAATGTTTTTCTCTACATATAAGAAGAATATATTTATAATCTTAGTATGAAGCAATAAACCCTTTTTTCTTACTTTTATAATTATGTTTGAAGTTTTACTGTCGAGGGCTCGAATCAACTAAAAAATGCATTTTAAATCTCGAAACTGATTAAACACTTTAGTCACCAGTGGTGCTGTACAATGTAGATGTGGTGTTGAATAATACTCCGGATGTGATTCAAACACCTTATGAAATAAAAATACCTCAAACACCATTAATATTACCTGTAACACCAATAGCGTTTACAGTTAACACTGCAAAACAGGGACGTAAATTAAACACCAACGGTGCTGTCCAAATCATACTTGGAGCTGAATTTCAACATTCCGGATGGGATTCGAACAACATAAAAAATTACCTCAAACACCATGAATGTTACCTGCAACACCGATGGCGTTGACAGAGACATTGGCTAACACCGTGGAGCTTCAATTTAATCAGAAAATCGTTGAACCGTGATAGAAGTGTTTCAATTGACATATAACACCCAAGGATACAAAAGTTTGTTTTAAGTTATGCTTCCATTCGCACCCATAAACGTCACCCATGAAGTTTCACTGCGGTGTATAAAATAGCCTATATCTACTCACAATAAGTGTATGGGAGGAAATGGGCATGGTGAATCCAATCAACCCGACTACTTGTAAATTTTCACTTTTCTAAAGCTCTAAATAATCATTTTAAAATACGCTTCATTTTTAGACCTTATTAAAGACAGTTAGAGCGACGTGAATAGTCGGACATCGATTGACAACAACAACAACAACAAGGATTATATAGCTCACTTTTTTTAAACTGTGTTACGATATATTCTAAATTTAACGCACTGGGTTTTGCAATGCACAGATTTCTTCACAGGTCACGTGTTTGACATTAGCCTACCTGGCCTTCGACCGTTTCCGCCTCATCGTCCAACCTTTCGGATCTCTGGGCACACGAACACCAAGGAGGGTCCTCGTGTATCTTACCATCATTTGGATAGGTGAGCAATTAATCTTCTGATGTATGAAGAGTTTGATTGCAATATGGGTTAACTCCACTTTTGCAGAAAAGCTGCATTTCATTGCCCTAGTTTGTACATGCGCCTATGGCGAAGATAAAAGGAAAACCCAAGATATTTTGTACTATATTGGCTTCAAATTTCATACTATCGTGCGTCTGACTGCCAGACCATTATTCTGGAATCTACAGCCAAACCTGTATCCATGCTTTGCAGGGGTGGTCTGAAATTCAGACTAGGTACTTTGGTGAAAAATGTGTTGATGTTAATGATTCAATTTTGGTGGAAAATGGAGTTAACTCGTTGTGCGATCAAACTCTTCGTACGTTGTTGATTGGGGAAAAACACCTTAACTTTTGCTGGGGATTGAATGGCCCGTACTCATAATCACTGGCGTACCTGGCCCACGTCGTCAGGGGAGGCATTTTTTGCAGCGGTTCGCTACCAGACTCCTAAAGTCCCGCAAGTCCAGAAAAAGCTGATCATTCCAAATCCTAGGTCCATTTTTTCCGGCCACGCCAACCGCCGATGAATCGCTCAGCCGGGGGGGGGGGGAGGGGGAGGGTGGAGTGACTGACAAATTTTCCTCAAATCGGAGGTTCCAGTGGGGTTTCCTTTTTGCGTCATGGTCCCCCTCCCGATCAGCTGACAAAAAGGGGCACTCTGACCCCCGCCCTTCTGTACGCTAGTGCTCACATTAACTAAAAACCACTACTAATTACAGAAATGAAATTGTGTCAAGGCTCACCCCCCAAATTATGCTACAGTGTGATAATCAAGTTTATAGGCTATAGATCTATAAATGTAATGAGCAAAAATTAAACAAAAAATATACATGTAAATAAATTTCCTTAGTCTCATCAGCGGCACATTCTTTCAAGATGCGAATGAATTTGACAAGCAAAAAAACTGGATGGTTTGAGAGGCACGTTGTTTTATGGTGCATATTATTTTTTAAATGCAAAATACTACTAAAATTATGCTCAGATTTTAAATCTCTAATATTGAACTTTATCAAACATTAAGTTACGTTACATGAAAGGAATTTGCCATTCTTAATTTCTAGGTGAACATTTATTTTGAAATCAAACCTCTTTCCTTGCGTGAACCTCACATTTACACACCCCTTTTTAACCGAAAGCCCCTTTATGAGTGTGTACCGACAACAACTTCACCGATTTGATTTATGAAACACTTCGTCTGTTACTTGAGCTCCAATAAGCT
>JZLH01S0152034.1:0-18423 GCA_001188425.1 Eucidaris tribuloides
CAACTACAAGTAAATGTCAAAGACTTTGCATGTGATATTTTGATTGTGATACAGACAGAGTTAAAATACATGTACTTTCAAGTAACAGTTGGAGTTTGGAATTGTGATTATGTGGTGCCAACCCTTTTTGCTTCAGATTTCTAGTTGAACAAACATTATGTTCGATAGATAATACTGTGTACTAATTAGCAGCTGTTTGGCACAATCTCAATTTAACTGTATCATGAGTATTTCAAATATATTGACTGTTTTATTTTATTTTTTATTTTTTTTCTTTCTTTTTCTTTTTATTTAATTCAGATTTCTTTGTATGCACTTGTTTTCTTTATTTATTTCCAATAATAGTATTCTTTTTTTAAATTCACTTATACCTATTCATAGACTTTTGTCCATTTTTGTTATACCGGTATATCAAATATTCATATTGTACCTTCTTAAGGAGTGAAAGAGTTTGCATGGAATACTCTCAGGGTTAATGAGGAAATGGCCATCATCACTATGTTTGTCACTAGCCTTGTTTGTGTTTTTCCTAATGACAGGATTCTTACTTTTATTTATCACTGACATTCTTTTCTTTTTTCGAGGTTACATATTTCACATAATATTCTTAAACTTCCTTACAGAGGCTTGGTGACATGGCTCAAAAATAAGCATTATTTGATGGTTTGCATCATCAAAGTTGGAAAATATGCAAATGATTGTCACCTTTGCCTCTAATTATCTACATGAATTCATATGGGATGGTGTTTATCTTGTTTGCTCATTTTGATGACAAAAGTTCTAAATCACTTTGAACCTCTGCTTCTCTTCACAATTACTAAAAACTAAATATATCGACACAAATATTTTTCAAAGCTGTCATCATCATATTTGATGAGTCTTGGAAAGATAAACAATTCCAAATACTCATAATCTAATCCCAATTACAATTTCTTAATGAGCGACAGGCTGATTATCTAAATATTTGTCTGAAAAGTAGCTAATGAGGGTGGTTACAAGGATTATTTGTTATAAGGTACTATTGTTGGTCTAATTGGAGTGCACTGCTAAATGGATAATTTTGGAATGTGGCCAAAACACAAACTTGATTTGGGTGGAAAACATAATTTGTAGAATCTACACAACCTACTTTGACAACTGCTGAAGGATAGATGTAATTATGTTTCTACTGGACAGAATGGAAAGCTTGCTGTATAACTTGGTATGAAGTGTGTGTAATCATAAGTTTTGAAACATTCAGTTCAGTTAAAATGTTTATGAGGTCAACAGTACAGAGCTGATAGCTTAGTGCTACAATGTGGAGAATGGGGGGAGGAGGGTTTCAACTAAATAGTCTAAGAGTTATTGATCAGAAACTAAGGCTGGGGTTTAACTCCCACCACATGCATTCATCTTCACCAAGGCAATTTATCCACATTACTGTTTGCACATAGGAGTGAAATAGGGGACTGTTGGAAATGGGGTACTATTAAATACAGAGTAAGGGATTTGCACATCAGAAAACGGTAAAATGAAATAAATCCGCTCAAATCGTTTATAATGTGAAGATTAGTATAAATAAACACCTGTCATAGAACCTTTGGGTAGAATACGTAGTTTTGGTGAAAATCTGGACAATTAAACTTCAAAATTTACAGTGACGTCGACGTGCATGGGCCGTTCCAAAATTGTCCGATCAGCCTATAGCCGAAGGTCGCGCGGAGTTTAGCCGTTTAACCAATCAGTGTGTTCTGCTGGTCTTGTGACGGTACACATAACCGCGATTCGCAATTTGAGCAAAATTTAAACTCACGGAAAGAACAACATTCTGGTAACATGTCGTTATTAGTTTTTCTCATAAGACATCAAATTCATGGATCTCAAACTTTCAACACACCATTTGTAAGTACTAAACTACCGTCTGGTATTAATAATGAAGGGAAGTAATGGACTTGCAAATCCCTGACACAATCTTTAATAACTGCAGGGCCTTTTGGGAAAAACAGTGTTTGCCACTGAAGATGCTACCCTGGAAAAATGATGACTTATCATTAACACTTTGGTCGCTGGACCAAAATCCAGGCATGTTAGCCAGAAACTGGATTGTTTTGATGTTTTCTAATTATATCCAGAACCTTCCAGAAAAGTGTGATTTTTTTTTAGGACATTCATATGTACCGACACAGAATGTAATTACACATTTATTTGGTTCAATATTTCTTTATTTGAAGAAAATATCATCTGTGGTCAATTCAGTGATGCTTAAATTTGGAATTAACCCATATGAAAATGATTATCTCCTTGGAGTTCCAGTGTACCATCTGTACTCTATTAAGTTATACCTGGGTGAGCTGGCTCACGAGCACAAATCCATTTTGAAATGTTGGGGGGACACCCACTGGGGACACCACACTTTTGTAATACTGGGCTACGTTAAATTTCAAAATCTGTACCCCCCCCCACCAAAAAAAAAAAATAAATAAATAAATAAAAAATAAAAAATTGCGCCCATGAGCTGGTGCACTGTCAGCACAAAAAATGTGAATTTGTCAACCACTTGCAGTGATAAACTTACGATGTAAGGAATGGTTCTGTCCAGGATGATATCGTCTGGGAGATGCTTAGCTATCATCAACATGATTTCAAGAGCCGCTAGACGAGAGACACAGAACTAGAACAGAGAAGAAAATGAACAGTGTCAGTTCATGCAGGCTGGTTAAAAATAATATTTGAATGTAATATCAACAACACACTATGTGAAAATTAGTGATATTTTCACTAAAATGACTCTGGGTTCTGTTATAATTAGTTCCCTGTATTAACGCTTAACATATTAAAGTCAAAAATATGTACCACACAATACATACAATGTCCATAGGGCTGTAATTTTCATGGCACATTACAATTTTAAAGTTGGAAAATTTACCACGTACTAACAGCATTCTGTATCAGTATACATGTAATTACAGATTTACATGAACATGCCAAAAAACTGTGATGTCCCTTCAATGTATTTTAACTAATTAAAACTTACTCTTTTTTGTAACTTTGTAAGGTGTAGTTATATACAGATTTTAAAACAGAGTTAAATGTATAAATTGGTACAAACACCATCACCTGATATGATTTCAAAACGTCACATCTCTCATGTAATTATTTTGTGATGCCCAGTTACACATGTTCAGTAAGTGTGAGATAGTGGAATATCATTTGGACAATTTTTCTGTCACAATGTAACAATATTCATGTAAAAGCAATGTACATGTTTTCTATGCCAACTTATAAATAACAAGCAGCTGTTAGAAGTGTAAGCTTTCAAAATAGTTTCCAAACATTAATCAAAATATGATAATTTTTAGCAGTAAGTACCTTTAGTGTTCTTAGGCAGGAGGTGACCAGAGATAGGACAATCACCAGTCCATTGTTGCTATGGCGATGGGAGTTCTCCGCATCCTCCATGTTAGCCACCAGTGTCTGCATGATGCTACCCATGTCTTTACGTAATCTAGAGTCACAAGGGGGGAAATAGGTACAGCTTCAACTCAAGATATCCACTCAAATATTAACTGTCAATAATAGCAGCCAATATTCCATTCAGGGACCTCCCCCACCCCTCCCCCACCCCCACCTACCCCCCCCCCTTCGGGGATGACAGGTCTGCTCCTATAGAAGCACAGAGAATAAAAAACTTTTCAAACTTACGATGCACAGTAAGGATAAACTGCTGGCAAATACCTCAGTCCCATAAAATAAACATTTTCATCAGTTATGTACACAGATTTTTTTCATTAAAACCTTAAATTTCTAAGTTTATATTCCAAATGAAAATTGTGTCATCTCTCATTGAACCACGCTATCGCATGGTACCGAACCAAAGGGGATAAACACCCACTGTACAGAGACAGCCCAACTTAACAAAGGATACAAACTAGTCTTAACCCATTGTGGACCAACTACGAGACATCTTGGTCTGGTGTCTAAATGAAAATGCATTGAAATTAAATCATTATCAATGCCTTAAACAGTAGGCACGTGGTCATGAATGGAAGTTGCTGCAGAGCCATGGTCTACTCACTGCAAGAGGAAAATGGATACCATGAAACCAGGCTGTTGTCCAACCAGCAAGAACTTCACTACCATAACAGATTATGCAAGATAGTGCAGAATAGTGACTAATCTAGTCCCTGCTTACCTTGCTATTTTCTCATCAGCAGGGTAGATTGGTATACCAGCGAATTCCCCCATGTACACCTTGAGGAAGGTGTAGAAATATTCGGGGAATGCAGACCCTCTCCATTTGACCAGGTACTGTTCAGCTGACAGCCTCTTGGAGGGGTCCATTTGAAGCATGTGTTCAACCAGAGCCTGAAATTGGTGGGTTAAACAAAAGAATGGTGAAACATTCCTAAAAAAATAGGTAAAACTAGCACGGTTAGCAATTTGAATTGCTGATTTTAATCATAACCTTTTTTTTGGGGGGGGGGGGAAAATAAGCAATTTACATGTAAATTAAATAATTGATTTATTGATTTCAACTAGTGTTGCACGACTATTAAAGTCGCTAAAAGTCGGAGTCGTGACTATCGTCAAGGAGTCTCGACTCTGACTTTAGAGACGCAAGAATTGACTCCATGTAATCACATATGTTTGCCATAAAAACCAGTCAAAATATCGATTACAATGTGTGGGACTATAGCAAAAACTCAATTTTTGACTGATCTTAATCACAGTTGAAAGTTGAATTTACTGAAATCATTGAAGGAGGACACTGAACAGTTATTGTATAGACTATAGTGTGCTTCCTTTTACCTATTGATCATGCCAACAGAACTATGCCGCTGAGAGTCGGCAAATAGTCGGAGTCGCGACTTTTGATCAGCGACTAGTCGACTCCCAAAAATCCTGGAGTCGTGCAACACTAATTTCAACCACCCCTTCCAAACAAAATCAAAATACAAACAAATCACCAACACCGTAAACTAGAAATGTGCCATATCCACAGGACAAAGATGCCCCCACTTAACGTGATCAGTAAACATTTCAAGGAAACGAATTTGCATAATGAGCTGAGACTTTTTACCAATGGTAAATGGACTCTGAATTTGATTTTGGCCTGTATGTTAATGTCACCAACTACACACCAACAATTTTTTTAATCAATCTAATATTTATAAAGTTATTGCGTGGAAACCAATTCAGGTTAGACAGTCAAAAGGATGGACGGAGACTGCAGCAACGCTCCAGATTTTGTCTCCCGGGGCATAAGAATAGAAAGTTTTAGGATGTCATATTTTGCCCCCCCAAAAAATTGTAACATAATGGTAATGGTTAAAATTATAATGTGCAAACTCACAAAGTGAAAATGTCATTGACTCATAAGTCCCCATTTGTTTTGTGTACATATGAAATCATTAACTTTTAACTTGCCAGTGGCCAACTCAGAGTCATCTACTTTCACCAGCCAACGTTGCTAGTGGCAGTGACAACATCAAACATACAAAGCTAAAATCAACACTTCCCGTTATCTACTGTGGTTCAAATTCAATTGAGTAAGTTAACAGATAAGTAGCATAATTTTTGATGCAATCGGGTCTAAAATAACTTGGGGTATTGGCTTGGATACGAAATTGCATTAATTAGCACCATTTGTAGTCACTTCGTCTGTTGTCCGGCAGCCTAGCCTATGTTCCCGACAAAAGGGTCTTACCAGTAAAGTTTCTATAGTTTGAGAAATATTGCCTTATTTGGTATTTACTCTTAACAGTCTGACAGAAGGATCTAAAAATATCACAATTCTTTTATTTCACGTGAAAAGAGCCAATGGTTTTCAAGTAAGAGACAATTTAGTGTTACAGCCACTGGCTAACTTTTACCACAGTTAAAAAAAAATGTGAGCTACATGTACATAATCCTCCATGCTCAAAGTATCTTTGATAAGGTCTAAAAATGAAGCCGTGAAAAAATTGTATTTCAAAATGTATAACAAACTGAATAGCAAATATGTACTCCATCCTGCCGGCGGAGTACAAAATAAAACAACAGGTTAAAACAGCACTCTTCATCAGCAGCCACAGTGCGGCAAAGATGTTAAAATAAAATCCATTATCTGATGATTTAGTGCTTTAAAAAAGTGAAAATCTACAAGCATTCAAATTGACCGGATTTACCTGCCCATTTCCTCCTTTAGACTTACTACATGTTTGTGCAGATTTAGGCTATTTTATCATCCACCAAAGTAGAAATTGTTTATTCATTCATATCTTGCCATTGGCAACATAACTTTCCAAACTGTTGTATTCTAGGGTGTTTATTGGTACATTTGAACACTACTATGTAGCTCAGATATCAAAGTTTAACAATTTTTTAAATTGAAGCTCCATAATGTTAGCCTATCACTTTAAGGCCCTTCTGTCGGGGAACATATGCTAAGGCCCTTCTGCCAGACAACCGATTTAAAGGTAAATGACATGATTGGGGGTAGTCCTCAACTTGGGGTAAAAACTATTCTAGAATCAAGTAAACAATACAGGGATTCTACTGTGAAAATTTTGTAGTCAAAAGTTGACTCATTTAAAAAAAATGTCCATAAGTACGCCTTGTAACAGACAAATTTGTAGTGTAGCCTTCTATGGGAATTAAATCTATCGTGCCTAAATAAAATTAAACTGCTGGCCTGTTCATGCTTAATTTTCCTTACGTAAACAAACTTAAGACAAATTCTTGCAGCCAGGAGATCCACTCCAGCTGGTATACATTTGGTTAATCTTTCAACCAGTTTGGTTCTGAAGGCATTTTTATTTCTCCCAATCATATCACTAGTTTCTACCTTGATGTGTGGATCCTCTATCTGATCTAGCGTGGCATCAGGTGTGTAGGATCCACTACGGTATGCCAGGAGTTGAGAGAGGTCAAAGGGTGCACTTCCTTCCGTGAAGAGTTCACAAATCACACATCTAAAGGAAAACAGAAATACATGTATACACGTAGGATTTAACCCTATTTTAACTGGGCTATTTTAGACCCGGTTTTTACTGGGGGGGGGGTTCAATTTGACCCCCCCCGTGAGATCTCGGCCGCCGATCGCGCGATCGCCGCAAAAATTTGCATGCGCATATAGCCGGATGTGAACTACACGACTGCATAGTAAAATTTTCGAAAAAATTATTTTTATTATTTTTAAGTAATTAATTATGTAAATAAGTGTATGAAATTTTTGTTTTCTCCTATAACTCACTTATAACAGCTAGTAGAATGCTAATATTTGGTGAAAATATTCATTTTGACATTTCTAACAATTATCTACAAACACATTTGCCGAATCGGAATTAATTTCTTATGTATTTTATTGTTTTGTGAATTTCTTATGTATTTCTTTGTTTTTCTTACCTTTTGTTTTCTATTGTTTTTTCGATGAAATTTGTTAGGGACTCTTTTGCAAATCATAAACAGCATATTAAAATTAATTCATTTAACCAGTAAAAGCAAAATATCATACATTTATGATTTTTGCACTGAAACACAATTTCCATTGATTTGTACACGAAATCACGTTTTTGAGCAATTTTGGGGTTGACATGCATGTATAAAAAGTCGCGCAGCGTCGTAACGGTATGTCCGATTTTCGCGAAAACGGTCTCAAAAGATGCGGCAAGACTTAAAGTAAAAGTCGGCGATCGACACGGTGAAAAAATTTGCGCGGCGGCAGCTATGGTCGCGAAATTTGAGAGGCGGGGGGTAGTTAATATAGGGTTAACCCTAAAAGGACTGGGGGGGCATGATGACCCCTCCCCCTCCACTGTTTCACACAATTATTTTGGAACGCACAATGGTAATACCGTGCGATCTCATGACTTTTTTTCTCTGAAGTCTTGCACAACTTTGAGACCAAATTTGAGACAAAGGTACAGCATCGCGACGCACATGACTTTCGTGAGACAATGTATCAATGCCCGAAAAATGTCGAAAAAATGGCTCACTTATGTAATTTGTGTACAAAGCCAATGGAGTTTGACTGATATCTTGAAATTCATAAAAAGGTAATTATTTTCTATAAATTTCCCTTCACAATTAATTTTCAGCTTATTTTGATTTCTAAATAGTCTGCAATAGATTTCATATAAAAAACAAAAAAACACAAAAGTTACAAAAACAAAGAAATACATAAGAAATTCAAAAAACAAAGAAATACATAAAGAAAAAATTGACATTTGCAATTTTAAATGATGAAAACTAATAAGAAGGTCACAAAGATCACTTCTGCAAAAAATTACAATATTTCAAGTGAAATTGAGTGTTTTATATGCAAATCATGTTTTTTTTGTGCATAAATTTGCAGAATTAATTCATATTTAAAAGAGATTTATTTTCTTCCCCAAAATTACTATACAGACTTAGCATTTTTGTTGAAAGGAACCTGCATGCCAAATTTTAGCGTGGTCACATGCTCCACGGCCGAGATCAGAAGGGGGGCCATTATGCCCCCCCCCCCCCAGTCCTCAACACTTACAAAATAGCCCAGTACTTTTAGGGTTAAATGCAAATGGCATGATTGGGGTTGGTTCTCAACTTTGGGTGAAACTATTCTAGAATCAAGTAAACTGTGCAAGGAATCTACTGTGAAAGTTTTATAGTCAAAAGTTGTCTTGTTCTAAAATACATGTAACTTCCATCACTATGTCATGTGACAGACAAACCTGTTGTGAAGCTTTCTATGGAATCTAAAGAAACAAAATGCTAGTCTGTTCATACTTGATTAGGCATAACTAAACAAATTCAAGATAGATTCCAGCCAGGAGATACACTCCAGTTAGTGTATCCATTGGTATATCTTTCAACCAGTTCGATTCAAGTTTTCACGTCTCCAAATTATGTCACTGCCCTTTCACCCGTTGGAGACTAAGTACGAGTTAACTCGTGTTGAGGTCTATGGGAAACATGTGTTATATGGAAATCGGACACTTACACTTTGTTAACCCATTGGAGACGATTTGATTTCACTATAACACGCATATTCCATAGACCCCAACACTAGTTAACACGCACTTAGTCTCCAACGGTTTAAGTTTTAAGGGTAAGTTACAAGAAAAAGAATTTTCATATGATGAATATGAATATTGCGTCTTACCCGATACTAAAGATGTCCATGGCAGGAGTCAGGTCTTGTCCCTTCATGTCTTGTCTCACCTGCAACCCTTCCACCGACTCCGAGTTGGTGTTGTCTACCTGCCGAGAGCTGCTGCTGCCCTCTACGAACCGTTCGGGTGCAATGTAGCAGGTGCGACGGCGAGAGGTGTCAAAGAAGAAGGAGAAGTCGGCTGGATTATCCTAGGAGACAACAATGTGATAGTTAATGAAAAGCTATAAAATAAAGGAGAGACACTGATCAGATATATAACTAGGATACTGATTCCTCACATTCAAAAATTCCAATCATTTTCATACAGAG
Source organism: Eucidaris tribuloides (assembly GCA_001188425.1). NCBI lineage: Eukaryota > Metazoa > Echinodermata > Echinoidea > Cidaroida > Cidaridae > Eucidaris > Eucidaris tribuloides. The sequence continues at coordinate 9,425 of JZLH01S0152034.1, forward strand.
AGGATTTCACTCTAAAAAGCAATTGTATAGTTATACTGTGTATCTGTTACGAATGTTATGAGTGGTAAAAACAAATAATAATAAGCACCCACTTTCATTCTGATGAAATAAAAGATTGGTTTGCTCTCTGGACAGAAATGAATACATAAATTTTCTCTTTACTTGCTTGAAGGCAGTGGATCTCATTTGCAAACATCACCACAGAACAGGAAAATATAACCCATGCCCTTAGGCTATTAATGAAGGGCATGTCTGTGAAATCTGGGGGTCAGTGATTGCCTAGAATTTGAAAAATGCAAAAGAAAACAATAGCCATGGCAGGAATTTTTTTCTCGCGAGAAAAAATTCAAATCTGAGCCTAATGGTCACTATAATTCCACTAAAACTGAGTTTCTAGCTCCTATATTTTGCTCAAGGTACCCAGATGGTATTTTCTTGTGAATGCCATTGTATTTATACAATGTTAATTCTTAGGCATGCAAAAGAAATCCCCTGCCTTTAACTCCTACACTGCCGAATTTTGCACCTTGCCTTTGCAGTTGACACTCGAAGCTTGGCATTTCATGCTCAAAGGTTAAATGCTATTGAGCCCTCTTATTGAACATAAAATCAGCACAAGAGGTTAAAGCCACATGCTAGAAATGAAACAGTTTAAAAAATTGTGAGCCAACTAATCCACCATGCTTGCGTTCTTATGAGCAAAAACAAAGCCCTAAATGGCTAAATGTATTCGCAAATATTATTTAGTGCTTTAAAAGTGAAAATCTACCAAGTACCGGCTTGTTTCGACCAGATTCTCCAGGCCATGTTCCTCCCATAGACTACTGCTGTTTTATACTCCACGCTGTGGAAATTGTTCAATTATACATATGCTGCCAGTGGCAGCATAAACTTTCCACACTTTGGTTGTATGGTGTTCATTTGTCCAGTTTAACGCACTACTATGTAGCTTCGTCTGCTACAATATCAAAGTTGCATTTTTTTAATGAAGTCTCTACAATTAAGCCTTATCTTTACCTGTTAGACTACGGGGAAGCCGCGGATGGTGCCAGTGTATTAAACACTATGGCCATTACAAAAATCTGGGAAGCATTTGGGTTAATGGAAACGAAACACTACTCAGAGGTGAAGATGCTAAGTGACGAAGTTATTACTGCTGGGAGGTACGTGCGTTAAACTAAGCAAGTAACTCGAGAGTGCTGAAGGTCCAGGATGAAGTATTATGCCTGGGAGGCTTTAGGTTGGCTTAAAACTAGCAAGAGATCTGTCACGTAGGACCCAGTTCCAATTACCTGTCACCATCACGTTCTCACTCTTATGTCAACCGTTGGCCCAAACACCTGAAGACCAAAAATATGGATTACTCAAAATGTACAAATGATGGACATAAATGCGTACCCCTGGGGCTACCAAACAAAATCACCATTTTCTTGAATCATTCATTTATTTCAACACTTTGCCACAAAAGTTATGTTTGCAGTGTGCTTTTCAATGTTCAACAACCTCTCGTGTGCAAAATCTACTCTAAAATGTGTTATTCAAACAACTAAAGGGCAATTGTAAATGTAATAACTCAGTCGCTCAGCCTCATTTTCACCCCAAATTTTATAAGTTGTATGTCTTTCTTGTTGTGCACTGGAGCAGCCTCAGCATAATAACTGACGAAATACTTTAGACACAATGCAGGACTACACATGCAGTTACACTGGGGTACAATGTACCCAGGATAGCGTGTGGTGCATCAAAATAGATTTGAAAAAATTGCCTGAATACTAAAACATTACGAATGTACATTTTGTCATTTCAAAGACCAGCTTGCTTAAGTATCAAAATCTCAATTTCATTACTCCACACAGACACGTTAGATAATATACATGTTATGCTGAATGGACCTACCAAAATCAGTACTTGTGACCAGATATCAAAATTCAGATCATTCGCAGTATAATACGTGATTCATGGAAATTTCACAATTATTAGCGAAATACTATTAACAGTCTGCAATTTTGATTTGGGCGCAGTGTTCAATAGGTTTTTTCGCTTCATTCCTTTTAGCCTGTTTCTATGATACCACTTAATACGGACAAGCGCCACCATGCACCGGCATTTTACTAGATCTGGGTCACAATGCACTTGCAATCAACATTGATATATTTTCCTAACCACTGATGCCCAAAGAAATATGAAATTCTATTTTTTTCACAAGACAGCATTACCAAAAACATCTTTTACATAGTTGGGATTGCTCCCTTTAACCTGATGCGCAGACTAACAATCGATATTCGTGGCTGGGTCTATAGAGAATCTGTGTTACATTGAAATCAATCAGTCTTTAATGGGTTAAGCCAAGTATATTTTGCTCAATGAAGACAAACCTTTTGGCTAATCATGTCACAAGTTATTACTACATGTATTGGTCACCCCAGACCATAAAAAACAAATCATACATACTGAAAATTGTTTATATGGACAAATTATTGATGTTTAATTAAAGGAGAGCATCTACGCCTATTACATGACCTATGTAAATCCCCCCCCCCCCATGAATTTTACATTTTGAGTAATTTCTCAAAATGGGAAATGGTTTCAGAGCGCATCATGTGTATCTAAAATATAATTTTGGTCCAAAGAATTTCGATTCTTTTACCATTTATCCAAAACTATAACTGCTATCCTGGGCTTTAATTCATATTTACCCATATTCAGAAATAAATGACTCAATAATTTTTCTTTTACCTTAAACCATTGAGCTAATGGTTAAGAGCACAGAGAAGCTGAAATGCAATCCACTTCTTCTCATGGAAATGGGAGCGAAGTGGTCGTGTGCTGATCCTGTCGTACAGGTTGTTACGGACATACTGCCTGAACAGAGAGTCGGCTTTTGTCAGAGAGCTAAGGAAACATAAAGGGAGGACAAAACAGAATACATAAGCTATCATAGCAGGAGTCTTTCAGTTCAAAAGATATTTTGACATCTAAATCTAATTAACACGAAGAACATACTACATGGTACAACTTTACTAAAATAATTTCTTGCACAAAAATACATTACAAGTGTATTTTCAATAGGTTCAAATACAATTTATACCATCATTTTACCATTTAAGAAAACTGGTATATGTTGGCTTGGAGCAAATGAGCAAATATTAAAGATATGAATCATATCCATTTTATTATATGTGAGGACAAGTCATCTGCCCCTCAATTTTAAAGGCACGTGATCTCATTTGCAAAATCCCTGCAGACCCAGGAAAAGATAACCCATTGCCTAGGCCTATGATGAAAGAACATGTCTGATGAAATTTGGCGGGGGGTCAGGTACATCATGTAGAATTTGAAAGCCAATCGCGAAGAAAATCAGTAGCGCTTTACTGTAGGCTACATTCTATGTATGAATTTTTTTTCTGACTTAAGAAAAAAAATTCAAATTCAGACATAACGGTTCACTATCGATTCACTAAAAACTGAGTTCTTAGCTGCTATATTTTTGTAAAGTTCCTAGAGTGGTATTATCTTTCTAAATGTCATTGATATACACAATGCTTATTTTTAGGCATGCAAAGAGATCCCATGCCTTAAGTTTAATACCATATGTTTCTATATTGTTAGCCATTTCTGATAGATTATATATTCGGGTGACCTATAAATGTGATGCAACATTGAATTTATAAACATTTATAATGGTTGGTGGGCGGGGGGTACGGGTGGTTGGGATTTTAAATTCACACTTTCCACTTTTTAAAATATATATTCCTCAGCGCATTTTTTTCCTGCGTGAAAAATATTTGCCGTGTTTTCTTCCCACCTCCCCCCCCCCATGCATTTCGATGAAATCTCTCTTACTAATTACAGCACACATCGATATTAGCCTATTTATTCCATTATTGCCGATAGGGAGAATACTCACCGTACTTCGTTCAGGAATGGCCAAACAGTTGGAGCCACTGGTAGACGAAGCCTGATGTCTTCTATCTTGTCTTTTGTAGTCCTGCAGGGGGTAAGGACGGATCATGGATCACAAACACTTCACACCGCCGAAGCCTTCCCTAAAATTAATCATAAAGACAGTTGAAAAAAATATTGTTATCTGAATTCGAAATATTCAGATTCATTGAGCATTACATTAGTAAAAAACTGTTAAAAGGGAAACAAGTTTTTAAACAGTCTAAAAAAAATGTAAGGAAGGAAAGGCATTTAATAAAAATCAAGCACAATTTAAAGATAAAGTCATAAAATCATTTAAAGCACAGTTTAGTTTTGGGAATTTTTGTTTATTTGAAAGCTTTTATGCCCCAAAGTCATAACCCTGCCAATAATAGACTCTGAATGTCTTAGTTTTTTTTTAATTAATTAATGAAAAATCTCTGGGGCGGGGAGGGGGTGGGAAGGGGGGACCCCCAGATATTTTTCGGGTATATTTTACATTATAGCAATCCACGGCGGTAATGAAGCAATTAAGATTATATGGGCAGTCTATACCTATCTGAAAGAGCAGGACTCTGCTCTTTCAGATGATGTATAACTCTATTAATCTTATGCCTTATTACCCGTTGGATGCTATAGATGTAAAATATACCCGAAAATCTCGGCCCCCCCCCCCCCCGAGATTTTTCATTATATTAATTAAAAAAACTAAAAATCAGAGTCTATTATTGCAAGGTTATGACTTTGGGCATAAAGCTTTCAAATAAACAAAAAATTCCAAAACTAGACTTAGGCTTTAAAGTTTTGCTGCAAGTAATTTATGTCTTCCCATAGAAATTGAAAAGAACTCACATTTGTATTATTTACTTCACGCTGATTTTCTAACTTTTGTAATTCAAGTATGTCATCGTTAGACACAATGTACATGTACACTATATAATGCCCAACTCCATCTCCATCTTAGTATTTTTACTTCAGTGCTGATTGCATTTTTATTCTTTTGTTGTTAATAGCAGATATGATGTTATTCTATAGCTTGTGGCCACAGCAATCACATTCCAGAGCCACCGTTGAGGAAAAGGAAGAATACGGAAATAATGTAGGCTGACATGTAATATGTAAGCATTACAGTGAGTATGCACGTTATTTTCATTCTCTCTGAGGCATTTTGAAGCTGAATACACTCTGGAATACTTGTAAGAAAAATATTAACAAAAGAAACACATAAATTTGACCGTGAACGTACATAGTTCAAAGTGTGCACACTTCATCTTCAGCCTGCGAAATTATACAGATGTTATTGGTATTTATACACTTTGGATATGGAATGCAATTGCCGTTACAGAAAAATTTGAATTTCTACACCCTGAAATCGGATACTCAAGTAATGGCTACAGAACATTGAAGAATGTACATGTAGCTACATAGAGATTACAAAAGGTCATGTATGTGGCAACATCTGTGAAAAAGAACAGCGACGTCAAAAACATGACCACAGTGAAGGAACGCCTGCAGTCATCAGGACGGGCCGTATCGTCTCGTGTTGGCTGCCTCAAGAGTAAAAACTATCAAAATGAACTATTACGCGACAAAAGTGAACATGGATAGATTTATAACGTTGATACGATTCTGATATATTTCCATCGCTAACTATATAAGCGCACTGGGTAGAACATTTGTAGAATCCTTTGTTAAATGTCGTTGGCTGTTTTTTTTTTAATACAATTAATCTTATTTTTGTCACCTATACCTGTTTTTTTGTGTAGTGTATATTCATATTCAAATTTTGTGTGATAATATTATTTTATTCCACGATATGTCATTTAATAACTGTAGTTAATAATACTGTCAACTCCGAGCAAAACATGTAAATTAATGATTATGACTTACGGTACCTTAAACCTGAATGCATTTCTACCTTTTTGGGCAATTTGATAACGACGACGAATTTATTGATATTGTATCTACATCACTAAGCATATTCTCGTCATGTGACATATTAAATAGTTGTTCTTCAAGTAATCCTTTGATAATCGATAATTTGTGATGAATTCTCGGTTCTTTAATCATTTAAAGCCAATGTAGATCAATGTAAGCGTATTACCTTCCTCATGAATTTCAACAACCAATTACAACTCGATCATGATCAAAAACGGATTTAGTTTATGTACATTTTAATTCCCGTAGCCTAAAATCGTAATTTCGCTTCAATGCGAATTTATATCTCTCCTTTTACTGATCCAATTCACGCTTGTATTGGATTTTCAGAGAGCCTGCGTTAAATGATGACAAAATAATGTACTTATCCATAATAGATTCATATCGCTTTTTAAATGCTAATAAGATCCAAGGCGAAAGGGCGTGGGGTGGTGTTGCGTTATTGGTCCACGATAGCCTTGAATTTTAAGGTTAGAAATGACATTTGCTAAAGAAAATTGATTATTTGAAAATTTATCATTGAAATTGATTCTGACTGGCAAAAAGAATATTATTGTTGGAATATTATTACCAGAAACCAAAGTTCAAATATTAAATGATTTTACTGTCTCCTTAGCAACATGATTACATGAAATACTCACTGAAAAACAAATTAGTTTATTAATGGGCAGATATTAATATTAATCTTTGTCTTAGTTCCTCGAAACCTGTAAATGAATTTTTAAATATGATGTCATAGTTTTTCTCATGTTTCCGCCTCATTGATAAACCCACTCGGATCACCAGTAATACATCATCTGTAATTGACAATATTTTTCACCAACGAATATCATCATCTCACATTAACTCCTGGCATATAATTTAATTCCGATATCTACTTGACCATTTTCCTGTTTATCCAACTATGTGATTCAAATATTTCTTTTAATTATGATTAAATGTTGAATTTGTTCAATTGCTTTCATAATAGCCCGAAGTTTTATTTGCGAAAATGGTTGAAAAATGAATTAGCAGATACTTCTTGGCAAATGTTTTTGAATGGAAACGACCCAGAAATTATGTATAACCGCTTTTATGATTATTTTACAAAAACGTCATTGGGAAAATCCTTCGTAATAACTTCTCTCAGAGAGAACATGTGTAAAATCATGGAAACCCTGGGGATAAATACTCATTTTACTAAATGCGAATTTAAGAATAAAAATTCCCTTTTTATAAAACCTATTGTAATAACATAAAACGTCAAATAATTTTACAAAAAGTAAAAAAAGTTCTAACAAATGTAACACTTACTCGGAGGGCTCGCAGAAATATTTCTTTTGATCAAATTAAATAATTTTCGAATAATTATGAATAAGACCTGGACGAATTATCAATAGCTTATTAGGTAAATCGAAAAGCAAATACCCTTCACACTTTAAATTTTAACGATCAAATTTAACAGATATTATAAAAGATATCGCCAAATTCTTTTAATATTTATTTTGCTAATGTAGGGTTCATCTGTACCAGCACCGCCTCTAGCACTCTCAGGAATTTTAATGGATTTTATGTCTACACCCATTTAGCAAGGTCATTTTTCTTTTTCCCCTGTTAAAGAGATTGAGATCTGTAATATTGTAAAACAAATGAAAAATTCAAATAGTTGTGGAATGGCATGACATTTCGCATTATTTTGGTTAACAGCTATTATATACCATATTTGTACTTCTTTAATCATGTATCTTTAATTCATCCCTTGAGACTGGAATCGTTCCTTCAAAATATGAAACTTGCCAAAAATCATACCAGTTTAAAAAAGAATGATCCTCATTAATACTCACCAATTACAGAGCCATATCAATATTACCCTGCCTTTCAAAATATTAGAAAAAATTGTTTATTCTCGCCTATATGTTATTTATCCATTCAACATACATGTTAACCCCCTTCTTCAATACGGATTCCGTTCCAACTTTTCGACAGAAATTGGCGCTTGCTTGACATGCCATTGATAAAAGTTAAACTTAGGGGTTTTTTCCCTTAACAAAAAATATGCCACACAATTGGGATTTTTCTTGAACCTTACCAAGGCAATTTGATGTAATTTAATCATTGATATTTCTTTTAAAAAAAACTTGAAGTATATGGAGCTAAGAGCCTCACACTCAGATGCGTTCAAAAATATATTTACATAACAGATTCCAGATAACCGTTTACAAAGATACATTTTCTGATAACTCATCCTCTTTTTGTCTTGTGTGCTACCTCAGTGCCGTCCATATTTGGACCGCCCTTCTTTCTTCATTATTTAAAATGATATATGTAATGTCTTCAAAATTTTACACTTTATCTTATATGCGACGATTACCAATGCCATTTTGTCACACCATTGCTTCATCTGAATTTAATTTCTACTTTACAAACAGAACTGGATACCTGAACACTATGTTTTCAGAGCCAACAAATTGATCGTAAATATTCGATAAATCCAGTATCATCTATTTCCATAATCACCTCAAAACGCTATACAACAAATTTTAAAACATTAAATTACATATGAATAATATTTCTTTGAAGCAGCGTTCAATGTACCCAAGTTCTTATCGCATTTATATTGATTGTAATCATTAATTGGAATATGCATATTAATACTTTGTGTAAAAAATTATCTCGTAGCGTTGGATTACTAAACATAATTTACGTAAGACCTAGCCTACCAAGAAATACTTTTATGCTCTATAATACGCTTTTCCTTTCCACCGTTAATTATTGTAATGCAGTATTGGGGCAACACATATAGTAGTAAATCATACGCCGATTCTTACACTTCAGAAAGAGCAATCAGAATATGCTACAATTTTTTTTCCTTCGTATTAGGGCCACTCGAAACGCTTTGTCTTTTATCACTTAATTGTCTTGATATTACACCAACTTAATAAATTTACTATACTTGTCTTGTTATATAGATTAAAATGAATCTATTAACCCGATGCCATTTATTAAAGCATGTTTAACACTTAATGATACAATTCATAGTCATTAAGTACAAGGAATTAAGAGAAAGTAAAAAACTTTCATCTTTGGAAAGTGATAAATTTTCATGTTACACCACCATACGCCATACTGGACCTTACTTTGGGAATTATCTCTTCTTT
>JZLH01S0152072.1:0-11765 GCA_001188425.1 Eucidaris tribuloides
TTATCCTCCCGGGTTCTCCTCCTTTTCTTTCCTTTTTTCTTTTCTTCCCCTTCCCTCTCTTCTTCTCCCCCTTCCCTTCTTGCCTCCTCTTCTTCTTCATATCCTTATCTTGCTCTTTTTGATGTGTTGATTTTTTTCCCCTTCCCGTCTGCTCTTCCTTCTTTCTCCTTCTTTTTCTTCTTCTCCTGTTCTTTCCCCTTCCCTTCTCCTCCTTTCTTCTCTTCTTTTCTCTTCTCTTTCTTTTCTTTTCCTTTCTTCCTGCTTTTCTTTCATTATTTCTTCTTTCCTTTCTCCTTCCTTCTTCCCCTTCTCTCCTTTCTTCTTTCTTTTTTCTTCCTCCTCCTTTAATTCTTTCCCTTCCCCTTCTTACTTCTCTTCTTCTTCACTTCCCTTCTCTCTTCTTCTTCCCTTCACCTTCTCTTCCTCCTTTCCTTTTTCCCTTTTTCTCTTCCCCTTCCTCTTCTTCTTCCACTTCCCCTTCTTCCTCTTCTTTTCCTCTTCCCTTCACCTTCCCTTTCTCTCCTCCTTCTTTCCTTCTTTCTTCCCCTTTCCTCCTCTTCTTCTTCCCCTGTCCCCTTTTCCCTTTTCTTCTCCTCTCCTTTCCCCTTCTTCCCTTCTTCTCCTTCCCCTTCCCTTCTTCCTACTCTTCTTCCCCTTCCTCCTCTTCCTCCTTTTCTCCTCTTCGTCCTTTTTTCCTTCTCTTCTTCTTCCTTCTCATCCTCTTTTCATTATTCTAAACTAAATTCTTTTCTTTTCTCTTCTTTTCTTTTTCTCTATATTTTTCATTTTCTTTTCTCTATTTCTTTTCTCTTTCTCTTCTTTTCTTCTCTTTCCTTTTCCTTCTCTTCCTTCCTCCCCCCTTTTCTTCCATTAACTTTGATCATGTAAAAACAGCTGTAAATTGCTCAGAGCTCAATCATTTTGATGAAGATTACAGTGTACCAGCACGAACCCGTGACCCACCCTGTAAACTCGTTACTGAGTTCGAGGCCTGCAGCCTGTGTCACATCGGGGAACCTGCGGTCGGAGAAGGGGAAGGGGCGTAGAACTGGTGGCCAATGGCTATTGCCAGTTGATTACATGTATACTAATTTACATTTATCTTCTTCTGTGAGTTAAAATTGGTTGTATTCAAAACCAGGCGCGACTAGTCATTTTTTTTGCGGGCTAGACCAGAATTCTGGCGGACTACATTAAAAATTTCAAGCTGACTAGTCGTCTGGTAGTTAATAAAAAGTTAGCCGCGACCCTGTTGTTTCTGTTGCAAAATGAATTTTTCAATATCTTGCTATTGATGATATTTCAACATAGCACACGTGATTTTATTGCATATTTAATTTGCTCATTGTATCGTGTGAACTTTTGTTTGTGCTTTAATGTACTAATCTGATTCACGTTTCGTTTCGTTATCGTGTTTTTTTTTGTTTAAGTCTTGACTGATGGTTCTGTTGTCACTTACACATTATTTCACATTTAAAGTAATAAGATCAAAGTAAACTAGTACATATTTATTCATTTTGCAGTGCCTGACAAATTATACAAGCATGCTTTTTAGTAGAAGCCTCCACGTATTTCATGCTTTAATGCCATAAATTGTAACCTAAGCATTGGTGATAATGTATCATTGCCGATACCTTATGTAATCTATTTTAGCCCAAAACTATGACCACAATTGTATTTTATTCATTCTTGTTATATTTTGTCGAATTATTGTTTTTGTTGGAATACGAAATAAAATAAATGAAAATGAATGAAATGAATCTAGCGGATTCTACGAGCGAGAAAATTATGCCGATCATATTATTTCAATCCCCTAAAATGACAAATAATATTTAATATCAATACCGATATCCTTTCGTTATTAAACTGAATAGTTCCGTATACTAGCTGTTATGACGAGGAATATCAAATGGCCATGGGTACAAAAAAGAGGAGAGAGTCACGTGTTACTATACAGACAGTTTTAGTCAATTAATAATCGTTTCCTTTTAAATTCACAGTTTCAAATGCTCCCACAAACAAATAAACATTTAACAACACAAATTATACTTTTGAGATGTATTATTGATACGACATGTTGCATATTGGATGATAACAAATATCTTGTAATTTAATACACTGCTTGGTATGCACACCCAAGGGCCTGCACAATCCTTTAGTGAATTGTCAAAAATCAATTTCAAGCCTTCAATGTCTCTTCTGCTATATTGAAAGCTTTAACTGAAGACTGTATAGTTATATAAAATGTCCGTTCTGCGCGTCTATCGAGACTCGAAATCGGAAATTTGAGATTTTCATTTCGTCTAAACCAACTTTTTTCTAATGTTGCGGTTGTTTCTCTTTAATTTCTGTACAGTAAGAATTTCCAATTGCAGTTTGGATATAGTATAATAAAGCAACAATACGTAAGAAAAGGGAATATGGTTTGATTAATAGAAGTGACCCTCAGCTGTTGTGTGTGTGTGTGTTTGTGATGATGCATGTGTGCTGTGTGATGTGCGTGTGTGTTGTACACATATGCGTGTGTGCTGATGTCTGTCTGTTCTGTGTGTGTGTGGTGTGTGGTGTGCCCCTGTGTGTGTGTGTGTGTGTGTGTGTGTGTGTGTGATGGTGTGTGTGTGGTGGTGTGCTGTGTGTGTGGTGTGTGTGTGTGTGTTGTTGTTGCGTGTGATGTGTGGTGTGTGTGTGTGTGTCAGTGTGTATGTGTGGGACTGCACTGGGGCGGTGTGGGTGTGTGGTTGGGGCATTACCTGAAACATAGAAACACACGGTGGCCTTTATTTGTACGGCATATTGTGGTAGAAAATGACGTTGTGGGTATTCTTTACAACAATTAGTGGAAAAGTGGAATATACTCCATGTTACCAGGGTGTCATCCAGGATTTTTGGAGGGTGGGTTCATCCCCCGTGATCATAATTTGTTGACCGTCTCAAATATGACAATAAGATGTGAAATGAAAATTGGTACCTATCAATGCTTTTTCATCTATGCGTTGTGAAAGGCCTTGAAAAATGTCTTTGAAAAAAGGGTGGACCGCTCTTATTTATGCTATGAATGTTTGTATGTACAGTATGTATGTATATGTATGTATGATGTATGTATGTATGTATGTATTAATTTTATTCCTATAATATTTAATAATTTTTTTTTTTTTTGGGGGGGGGCTGTCGACCCTCCTGACCCTTGCATAACACATAGGTACCCATGTAGGATTTGTTTGTATGTGGGGGGAGGGGGGGCATATGGACCATTCCCCGCCTGTTGACGCCTATTGATTTCAGAAACCGTGTTTCCCATCAGCGAAAACATGCACACGTCAGCCAGTTGGTTTTCCTCGTCCTCTTACATCCTTCAAATGTCACCAACGCTGGTTCTAGACACAAAAACCCAGCTGTGTTAAAAAGCTTCTTCCGTTGTTTCCAAAACTCTAGATTAAACCTGGCCGTTCCATGTGTATCCATTGATGATAACCTCCATGATGATAACCCTTTTGGTAAGCATAAACCATAGATTCTAGCTTAAGCTGGCGTTCCTATATAGCTGGAACTTTCAGAGTTGCATCGGAAAAGTGTCAAATTAGATCAACGTTTTTGTAGGAATACGACTACATTTAAAGCCACTGGCTAAACATCTTAAACGTAAACAAAATAAAATAAATAAAAATAAAATTAAAAATAATATGCTTGTACCGTAATCCTCCACGCTCAAAGTGCCTAAAGTTCTAAAATGAAGCCCTGAAAAAATTGCTAATTTCAACATGATGGATATAGTTGCTTTAAAAAAGTGAAAATCTACAAGATTTCCAAATTGACCGGATTCACCTTGGCCCATTTCTCCCATAGACTTACTGTCGTGCAGATGCTAGGCTATATTATCATACCACCGGAGTAGTAAGAATGTTTATTCATGCATGCCTTGCATTGGAGCATAACTTTCAATTTTTTTGTATTCTAGTGTGGATTTATTTGTCTATTCGAACGACTACTATGTAGCTTCAGATATGAAAAGTTTGGACAATTTTTACAATTGAAGCTCACAATACTGAGCCTTACCACTTTAACTTTCAACATGGATCCTAAAAAGGATGGCCAACAAGCAATTATCATTCGATTCTTCAGAATGACCCTAAACGAGTAATTCTGTCTCATGTTTTTACCAAATGTGAATCTAAAGGCCATTTTGTTTTTCCGATTTTAGATACCTTTCACCTGTAATGACAGCTGCACCCCACCCCAGGCTTTCGAGAAGTGGAATTTGTTTCACGGAAAGACATATTTACTTATTTGAAACATGTATTACATCCACAATTTCCTTAATCAATGTTGAACCTTGATAAAATCAAGCCAATTAAATGGAAAACGAATATGGAAGGCATATGCATCAAAATCGCTGCTTCAGTTCTTATGCCACGTGTTGATTGTCGTGATCGGTCAAGTTCGATCTACGGACAACAATGCCACGCAGCACAGACACGCGTACAATTCTAGTCACTTATGCAAAGAGAACAAAGATTGATCATAAAGAATTTTAAAGGTCACTAAAATTTATTCAATTTATTAGATATTCTGAGTAGTGTCAGAAAAGTTGAATGCTGTGGCGAAAAGATATGAATGGCCAATTAATGCAGCATAGACAAACAATTGTAAGCGGTATCACGGGAAGAAGGAAGTTCAAGTTCAGTTTAAGTTCATAATAGCGTTCATCTCAAATCAGGCAAGGCAGCCAAAACGAATTGAGCGTGATGACAAGAACGATGGTTGCAAGTAAAATTAACAAAATACATCTCGAGATGAAACTTTCATAACGTATGCCAAATATTTGAGACATATGAAAAAATATGTAGTTTAAATTCCCCATTAATCTATATACATTATTGAAAAAACCTAAAGTAAAAAAAAAGTGGATATCTTCAAACCACACACCCCCCCCCGTTTTGTGAAATGTGATTATAGGTAAAGGCCACAATTGCAATAATTTCTGTCCTCGAAATAATGAAGATAAACTGATTAGATTGGTTTGAGTTTCAGTTTGAGTTTATAACCTTTAACCATACACCCTGTTTTTTCCAATAATAAATTCTGAAACGTTCCTAAGTTTTTTTTAATAAATTAATAAAAAATCTCGAGATTTTTTATTAATTAATTTTAAAAAAACAACTTAGCGACATTCAGAATTTATCATTGCAGGGTTATGATTTAAGGCATAACCTTTCAAATAAAAACAAAATCCCCAAAACTAACACTTGGCTTTAAGATTCTTTCTCCATATATCTCCAAAATTTTCAAGACAAGTGTTTTATTTTCACAAAATGCCAGTATGTGAAGCAATTTGGATTCTGATAGATGACTAATTAGAAACTAAAATACCGTTAGCGCCAAAACAACAATCTACATATTATTTCTTTTAAATCCACAAAAAATCATGAAAGGTATTAAAATTAACAGTAATTAAAAAATCTGATAAATTTGTATCGAATGTCACTTATCATCTAAATTAACATCAGAATTGTCTGTTACAAGTCTAATAACCGGCGCGTAACATCCCACAGCTGACTCAACAACAACAGCTACGCCTTTATGATAGCACGGATTTTAGGTGCGAGTCGGACGCTACAAAATGCCTCAGCCATTCCTGAAATTCTGAGATTATAATTGGTTTCACCTGGAGTGACAAATATATAATCTCAGATGTGACCGTTACGCGAAAATTGCAACTTCGAAAATGTTTCTAAAATTATTCCATAATATGAAGCATGAGAGTGTATTGCTGATCATGAGCATGGAGGATTACAGAATAATGTTTCCGCTGAAATGATAGACGGTCAAAATGGGAAAGAGGTAGGAGAGCAAAAACTTGATTTGATAGAGATAAACAAGGGACTACAATGAATTAAGGATTAGGGACTGCACGACTATATAACGCTGTCCAGAATAAATGTCGCTCGTAGACAACACAATATAATTACCAAAATTCAAGTTTCTAAAGATTGATGTTAGGGATGTGCAAGATCCCATTACTTCCCTTAGTATACAATACCAAAGTTAGTCTTAGTCTTACAATGGTTGACGACAACCCACGAGCAAAACTGTGTTGAAAGTCTGAGAGAATCCAATACGTCTGAATTTGTTGTTTTCAGTGAGAAAAAACTAATAACGACTTGTTACAGAATGGTTGTCTCTTTTTCTGTTTTAGGCAGTATTCAATTTTTGCTCAAAATGCGAATCCGCAGGTTACTGTGAAGATGTGCCCGTAGCAAGACACAGCGCAGCCCTGCGATTGCGTTAAACGGTATTCCTCGCGCTACCTTTGGCTAACGGACTGATCGTTATAAGGACATTTGGCAAGGCACGTGCACGTTGAGCTTCGCGGATTTTTAAAATTTGCTCCTGAGACAATAATGGAAAAAAGATGAGTTTAAACCGTCCAGATTTGTAACCAAAACTCAGATATTTTACCCCAGTCTCTATGAGAGCTGTTTATTTATACTTAATCTTCACATCGGATATGATTTCAGTTGATTTGATTCATATAAGACTGATTTTTTGACGTTAGCAAATCAATAACAAATCCTTTTAAGGCCTCATCACACTATGACGAACTTTGCATGCGTATCCATTACGAATGTACATTTTGACATTCGTCGGCACACGCCTATCAGCGCTCGTTTGGTGATAGGATCGTTTTGGACGTCCGTTGCTATTCGCGTTTTAAACGCAGACAGTACAGTTGTTGTCGTTCCGCTACGCTGAAAATTTTAAGCATGCTTAAAATTTTTCGACCGTATGCCAAACGGTACGAACATGCCGCAGCGCTGTACGCTCTGAATTGCCAATGCCGAGGCGTATTTATTCAGTCAACAGCACGGAAGCGATAAAGTCACCAATACATTTCCATTGATTACCATAAGTGAGGCCCTTTCTCGACGAACGTTGCGTGTTGGTAGGCGAATTGAAAATTAATCTACTTCTCATGTCTATCCCAGTTGGCTTATCGATACTTTATGCTCAGAATGTGGCTTCATGTATCTGCCATGGTGTGTTTGTATGTTATGTGTGTGTGTGTGTGTGTGTGTGTGTGTGTGTGTGTGTGTGTGTGTCGTGTGTGTGATGTGTGTGTATGTGGTGTGTGTGGTCTGTGGTCATCTCTGAGTGTCGTGCGCGTGTTTGTACGTGTCTGTATGTGTGAATGTGTCTCGTGTGTGGCTGTGTGTGTGTGGTGTGTGTGTGATGTTGTGTGTGGTTGCGTTGTCTGTGTGTAGGCGCTCAAGAAAATTTACACACTCTACCCAGGGGATTGATGCCTTAAAATGTGTATAGGGTCCTACATGCACTAGTGAAAATGTCTCTGGTAATTAGATGAAATTGTTGTTATCGAATTGGTATTATATATCCATTCATCACCGTAGGGTCAAAAATCTTCTGTTCAAAAATACCGAGATTTTATCAGATTTTTCTTCTCGGAAGCAAAAAGGTTTCATGGCAACATCTCTGACCAAATATTCTTGTCCATTCCTCATAACAGCTTTTACAACATGTTGTAAGATACAACATAGCTGTGAAATTTATTACCTATAATTTCAGGTTTTCAAATTGATCATAAAGAAAAGAAGATATTTCAATTAAAAAATCCTTATTTAGATGCCATGGAAATTTGAAACAGTTATTCTTTTGGGACAATAAGATCACCAATGGTACACACACGTTTGCAACAAATACGAGGCTTATCATTACCTTAACCGTTGGCAGATTTTCAGGTTATTACTATTTTTATCACGCGCACATATAAAAGGCTCCGTCACCTATGACAGAATTGCATTGCGATATCATGGCCGAATTTAACATTTTGACATTCGTTCGGCACACGCTCGTCAGTTCGTTTGGGGTCGCTTTATGACGTCGGTTGCCTATCGCGTTTTAATCGCACACGTAAATTGTTGTTCTCTCCGTACGCCCACTGAACAAATTTTAAAGGCAGCTTAAATTAGATGCGACGCTTATGCCAGAACGTACGAACCATGCGCATGCCCGTACGCTCTGAATTTTGCAATGCGAGCGTTTGATTCGTCTAACAGGACGGAAGCGGTAAGTCCCAATACATTTCATTGATTCTACCGATAACGTTGAGGTCCTTGTCCTCGCCGACACGTTTTTGCGATTCGGGTAGCGAATTGAAATTAATTTTACTTCTCATGCTCTATCCATGTTGTTTCTTATCTAGATTGTGCTTTTATGTTTATCTGGGTACCTACGCTGTTGTGATGTGTGTGTGTGTGTGGTGTGTGATTGTGTGTGTGGAGTTGTGTGTGGTGTTGTGTGTGTGTGTGGTGTGCGTGATGTGTGCGTGCGTGTGTGTGTGTGTGTTGTGTGTGTGTGTGTGTGTGTGTGTGTGTGTGTGTGTGTGTTGGTGTGTCGGATGTGTGCGTGTGTGTGTGTTTGCGCAAAGAAAATTGCGCACCTTACCCCATGATTTGATGCTTAAACAATGTGTATAGGCCTCATGTACTATTGGAAATGTCTATGGTATAGATGAAGAATAGTTGTGTCATCTGCAATTCGGTATAGTATTCATTCACACCCGCTGGGTAAAAATTTATGTTCAAATCCAGATTTCATCAGATTTTATTCTCCTGGAGAAAAAGTTTCATGCAACACGCTCGCTGATTCAAAATTATTGTCCATTCCTCATAAACCAGTTTTAGCAACACGTTTAAGAATACAAACAGGTGAAATTCTACGATTACTCAGGATTCCCAGATTTTCATAAATTGATCATAAAGGAAAAGAAGATTAATATGATCAATCTAAAAATCTATTTTGCTACCATGAAATTTTAATAAGTTTTTGTTTGGGACAGTAAGAAAATTACCAATGTCAACACGTTTGCAAAAATATGAGTTAACATTAACGCTTAACCGTTGAGCCAGGATTTCAGTCCTTCATTATGTTTTTCTCACGGGACAATAATAAAATTGCGGGTAACTCGTGCTGCTTTCAGTCAATTTGCCCATAGGAATTATACATATGAGTAATTTGGTTCACCCGTTTTTTATACTCTACACATACAAATCTTGGCTCTTTGATTGGCCTAATGGGCAGAACAACTTAGACACCAAACTCAAAAATGATGGGACAAGAAATTGACGCTGATTCAAGAAGTATATTTCATAAATGCACCAGATACCTGCGGCACAGCACATGTGAGCTCGACTGATTCGAGACTTTGACGCGTGGCTTTACGCAAGCTCGTTAGTCGTTCGATTAGAGATCGCTGTCTGAAGTTATATGCTCACAGTCCTTATATCGCTATCATCGCGCCGTCTGATGGAGACCCGTTCTTTAATTGTTTTGATTCCGCTGTTCAGTACGTCCGATCATCGGTCTTTTGGAAATTCACAAACACGGGAATGTTCATTTCGCTGGATGATGTGGTATTTGCGAATTTTTTCAATTTCATGATTCGCGGTACGCAATGCAATTCGTCATAGTGTGCGGACGAGGGCCTTACTCAATTAAGTTTCCATATTTAGAAGGCCCATTTAGTTCTGTAGTTCCTGTGAAAATTTCAAAGGTCTCGCTTCATTGGTTTTGAATATACAGGGTCTTATGTAACAGCAGTGCTTTCCGGTCCATTCCAAGTTTACTAAAAAGAAATGCATTCTACAGACATACCATGCATTATTCCATGCTTCACTTTCATGTTAATGACTGTGTTCTTGTTGTTATAGAGTAACCAATTTCAAGTTCATTTTTTTAAAGTGACAACTAATCAAAATTCAGTTCGACTGGTCATGTTAGCTTTTATAGGATGTGTTCCATTTAAAGTTTGTCCTTCAATGTCCAGCTTGTAAACCTTTATTGTTCTCCCGCACATCCTTCCACCTGATTACCATTCAGGTTGATGCTTTGATGAAGCACTGCAAAGATGGGTTGGACTGAAAAACACTGCTGTTACATAATGGATTGTGTATTCAAAACCAATGAAGCGAGACCAATGAAATTTGCACAAAAGTTAGAAAATAACATGAGCTTTCTATGTAAGCTTAATTGAGTATAAATCCAGATTTTGCTAATTATTCTCTTGTCTACGAGAGGGACATTTTTTTTTCTGGGACACGCTGTACATGAAGAGGTTAGAACAATCAGACCGAAGACGATGAAGGTGCATATCCGCCAATCCCATGGGCGGCAGTATTTGATTGAGAGTGTATGTAAAAACTGCGGGGGATCTTCAATGTTCAATGTTATAATGAAAATGCCTCAAATAATTGTTTTTAATTTTATTCGTGTGGCATTTTCAAGAGAGAAAAGATAAAGTTATAATCTAAAAAATGATCTGTACAATGTTATACGACAAGCTCAATCATAATTATACAATGCACACGATTATTCATTGTTATCGGATTGTTTTATTCCATAAATACATATACAAATTTACAAGACACAAATAGTAATCAAAAGCATTAGCTTTATTCACAAGATCAATAATTTGGCAAATAATCAAAAACAAATATATAACACATAAAATAGACAATACATTTGAGAAACAACGTTAAACAGTATTTCTTTGGTCAACAATTATTATATCCTATCAAGCAAATTATCATTTTCACGATGTGATTATACAACGCTATACATATAAATAAGGTTTATCCTTTTAATGCCAGGTTTACCCTTTTAATGCCAGTAAGAAAACTTTAAGTTCGATAGTCCATGTGTTTTGTACAAGCGAAAACGTTTGAATTGCAATATGTACTAAATGTTTTTTGTTTATGTTATCAATAATTTAGGACATAACTTCTACCTTTCAAACGTAGGGATTGCGAAGTTATACGAGTAACAAAAATAATAACCTACTTGTACTTTCAAAACGAGATGATAGCCCTGTGTACAAGGACCACGTAAAGTATAGCATCCCCTCACGGTACAAATGGCCTACATGTGCATATTTAATGAACTGTGAACTTTGACCTTTGGTCTATGTACACAAAGCTCAAATATCTTTATGCATTAAACCATCTTAGTACCAAATTTCATTAAAATCTGTCTAAAATTGCTAAAGTTATCGAAAGGAAACCACATTTTCAGATTCATATTTTCACATATTTCATGAGTTATTTCGATGTATAAGCTTTTTCAACATATGAAATGAGCAATGACGTTTAAACTTTGACCTACTTGAAATTAAACTCAGGATGTATTTTGAAACCATACCAAATTTCATTAACATCCAGTTAAATCCAGTTAAATAGCTATGTTTGCATTTAATGAGCTATGAACTTTGACATTTGATTAAGATACACCGAAATCGAACCTGGGCTGTATTTTGAATCATGTACCTTCATACCAAATCTCATTAAAATCCGTCATATACTTTACAAAACTTTTCGACGGGAACCACTGTTGCGGATGGACGGACGGACGACCAGTGGCGTTACAATATTACATTATACACAGCATGTTCTAACACGGCAGAACTTCTTAGTTTCACACTTACATTATTTTCTTTCTTTTCACAAAAGACATTGATGTAATTATGTTGCCTTTGGTATGAAAAACATCAAAACATGTTATGCTTCTACAGTATGATAGTCATCCACATTTTATTTGGTCTTGTTTATCAAGCAATGAATTACTTTTATTAAATATATTTTGACAGAAACCTGCTCTGCACTGATGTGTACTTTGAAACTACTACTACTACTACTACTACTACTACTACTACTACTACTACTACTACTACTACTACTACTACTACTACTGCTACT
>JZLH01S0152074.1:0-12500 GCA_001188425.1 Eucidaris tribuloides
GCACACACACACACACACACACACACACACACACACACACACACACACACATACACACACACACACACAAACACTCACACACACACACACACACACTCACTCACTCACACACACGCTCACACGTACTCACACACACTCACACACACGCACATACATCTACATATATACACACACACAACTACGAAAACTTACACACATGTACACACACTTACACACACGTACATACACACACAAACATACGGTACATGTACAATACACGTATACATGCATACACACATACACACACATACACACACAAACATACAAGGTACATGCACGCATACATGTACAACACAAAAATACACACAAACACAAGCACACATGCACTCCAAATCCTCACGCTCCTACACATGTATACATGCGCCCACCAAGCAAACACACACATTTCTTTACACCCTTACCCTGTCTCTTCGCACATATACAATATACTGTAAAATAACATTTATCTGTTCGTTTGAAATATGGTAGTACACCTGTACTTGACTGCTTGGTATTCAAAAGAGAGTGTGGCATGTTACAATATTGCACAATTTAGGTAAGGCTTAAACATGAACAACCGTTTAAATTGCAGTTGTTTAAGAGAGGAAATTGAATATGTAGATAGTGTACAACCAGAAAATCCCCTGAAACCCCCCCCCCCGACCATAGAACTGGTATTATCTTTAAAATAATAGTGGGCTTAAAAAATTAATAAATCAATCTTGAAAATATACAACGGCAATATTGCACTTCAACACATAAACATGAATACAATGTAATAAAATAATTATAGATATTCAAACAAATCAAGCGTACTGAGACATAGTAAACAGTATTATATCAGCAGTGTTCCTGATCACAGCAAAATATTCTTATAACAATCAAATATATATATGATTCTCCGGTCTTGATTGATATAGATCAATTCATAAAATTTCAGATAATTCATTCAGAGTTTAGCTTTCTTGTGAAATAAGGTATGGGACTATTTTTGTATCGTTCTGTACGGCATTTGGGTTCAAGATACTGTCTACTATGTCTCAGCACTCATCAGGAGTTATTCTTTTGAAACCAGTTACTAAAGAAAACGGAACGAGCAGCATGTTTAGCGATATTAATGACAATGGAGAGATGAATAAAAATATAACACGGAGAATATGTCAAAACAGGAGCAAATTATATGAAACTAATTGCAAAAAATGACGATGGAACATAGAAAAGTGGTGAAATAAAATAAATTTCTTTAGAATATGAAGAACCTACACCGGGACCTACACCTATTTTCTACACTCTGTTTGTGTGTGAATGTATTTATACACACTTACTAAGATACATACAAACTTAGGCATAAACGCAAAACACACATAAAACATAAAGAATATACAAATACATAATAACATATACATACAGAAACATATAAGCACAGATATACCAGGTGATATACCCCGCAGATTTTGGTTAACTTTGATTAGACTCCGCACTGGTGTAGGCAGTTTCAACTACAACATGAACCGCTGGGGGTTGCCGCGTCCAACATAATGTACATGTGGACCAATTTACAGACCAGACGGCGCACCATATTATTGAGTGCCCCATTCTTGGACCACCAGAAGACTATAACATTGATTTGAACAACCCCAATCCTGAACAGTGAGCTATCTGCCTCACACACACGAAGAAAAATAGACTGAACGTTGCACCTTTAGCAATGTCACACTGGGAGCACATTTACGGCTGCAACTTGCACCTTTCAACCTTAAAGATCCAAAGTTGAACTTGAAAGGTGCAACTTTGCACCTTAAATGTCTGAAAGTTGCAAAGTTGAACCCGTAAAGGTCCTCCCAGTGTGACATTGGTCTGCACCTTTAAAGGTGCAAAGTTGAATTTATTTTTTAGTG
Source organism: Eucidaris tribuloides (assembly GCA_001188425.1). Lineage (NCBI taxonomy): Eukaryota > Metazoa > Echinodermata > Echinoidea > Cidaroida > Cidaridae > Eucidaris > Eucidaris tribuloides. Next base: position 1,917 of record JZLH01S0152074.1, read on the forward strand.
TGTACGAATAAAAGAAGCACAGATATATACGTACGTACACATCCCCACACATACACACATGCCATCCCATTGGATATGTCATATATCTTACCGGTTCCACAGCAGACTTCGATTCCATGATAACTTGCTTGGATGAAACACTGGAAAATGATGTCTCGGACGATGTGAATTTTGCATTTATTAATTAATACCCCACACCCGTACATCCACCCTCCCGGGCAGAAAAATATGGCCCGCGGGCAAGGGAGAAAAATAAATATGCATTGTAATTACCCCTTCACGATATGTGCAATGCACTTTGATTGAGAACATATATATGTATTTTATCAAGATAAACTTTTATTACTTCGGTGTAATTACTGATTTAATGCAAAGAAGAAAAGATACCACGGTTACTCTTGATACTTCTGTTGCCAGGTTGTTGGCCAATAAATGACTATAAAAAAAAAGAAAAAAAAGGAGTTCCCATTAAGTACTGACTCTTCTATGGAAATCAGTTTAAGTTGCAATCTCTTTTATGATCGTCGACGTCATAGGACAGACGCAATGGTGTTAATCCATAAATGTCACGGAACTAACTCTCACTCCTTAAAGATCGAGTTCAGGGTTTGCACCTCCCCCACTCCCACCCCCAAACAAAAATAAATAAATAAATAAATAAGAATGGCAAAATGAATGAAATCAGTTAAAATCATCGATATGAAGATTAGTATAGATAAACGTCTCTCGTGGAACCTTTGGGCAGAATACGCTGTTTTGGTGAAAATCTGGACATTTAAACTTCAAAATTTACAAAGTGACGTGCCTGTGCACGGCCGCTTCTCCGTATATAGCTTCCAAATTTAGCTGAAGGTCACGCAGAGTTTAGCTTGACCATGCATATTAGCGTACGTAGCCAACCATTATACCGCAGCGGTGGTCATGCCAACGCACACATAACTCCCCATCAACCGTGTTCTGCAGTTTGAGCAAAATTGAAACTCGCGGTAGCATATCGTTTATATTAGTTTGGCTCAAAAACAACAAATTCATGACGTATGGATCTCAAACTTTCAGCACATTATTTGTGAGTACTTAACTACCGTTGGGTAATGATATTGAAGGGAAGTAATGGACTTGCAATTCCGAATTCAATGTTTAAGGAGTGTAATAAGGGACCATCCTTTTGAGCAAAATTTTAAGAGAGTGGCCAATAGCACCATGGCTAGCGCTCCGAATAATAGCAGCAGCGGCGCGGCACCAACCAATCACGGGGGCGCTCCCGGTGCGGTTAACCCTCGCAACCGCTATAGGCTAAATGACGCATGCACGGCGCTCGTTTATCCTTTGATCAAGGCCTCGGGGCTTATATATCCCCCCGGTCAGCGCGATACCCCACAAGCGCCTGGAACGAGACTAACCGCGCTATCCCAAGTGATTACACCAGCGAGGGACAAAGCACTTCGATACCCCACAAGCGCCTGGAACGAGACTAACCGCGCTATCCCCAGTGATCACACCAGCGAGGGACGAAGCACTTCGTTGTGGGTGAACAGCCAATCTGTCGGTGCGCCAGGAGTGTAGGCATTATAGTTAGTCTCTTTTTAGGCGCACGGGATACAACTACTGCTCAGAGGCTTAAAGACGTGAAGGACAGTGGCGTAGCCAAGGGGGGGCGATGGGGGCGGTCGCCCCCCCTAAGATCGGACCAAAAAAAAAAAAAAAAACCCTGATGTGAAGCTGCCACCTTCATTTCCTTTTTTATCTTACTGTTGAAATATCTACAACAATATACATCGAATTCATATATATATATTTTCATAAGCGTGTAAGTAACAGTCGAAATTTTCCGGCGCGCTCCGCGCGCAAAATTGCATCCTATACGGTTAAAAATTTCATGCAGATCGCGACGTCAAAATTGAATACTAATATAATAATTAATAATGATAATAATAATAATATATAATAATAATATGAAACATTAAGACAAAATTGCAGTGTCTCTAAGCACTTTTTAGAACAAAGATAGGCTACAAAAGATTTTTGTGTAAGTTAAATGTTTTGGAGGTGCCTTGCGCAGACAGTGTTTAAACAAGCCATAATACATAAGAATTTTGTTAAGTTAGTTTGGGATGCACTGTTGCCTTCAAATGTTTGAAATAGCCGCGTGGTACAAAAGCTGTGAAAATTTTCGGCGCGCTGCGCGCGCAAAATTGCTATACAAATTTTCAAAAAAGAATATTGTGTGTATTAGTAGTGTTTTGTAGTATTACGTTTTAAGATGTTCACGATTAATTAATTCAGATTAATTATTCAGATCAATTTGTCACTAAAGAAGCCAAAAAATTTAGATTTGTAAAAGGTGAACTGCAATTTTTCCTTTCCTCGGAGGGAAAACCAAGTGTGTTTTTTCTGTGTTTGCATGGCGAATCTTTATGTACAATTAAATGGTTTTGGTTGTAAAAATGCGATTTTTTTTGGCTCGCTCGCTACGCTCCGCTCGCATATTCGATTTGTATTTTCCGTCACGGGCCATCCATCGCACAATCTACTTGGGAACTTAACTTGCCACAAACATCATAAGTGATGTATTTTCTGTATTGAAATAAAAATATGTGACTAAAAAAGAAGTGAATTTTGCACTAAATGGCGTCAAATAGTCATGATGAAGCAGAAAGGATAGTAGTTTACCATAGAGCTTCCACAGTACAGTCAGGATCCCGCCCGCAAGGGACTTTGCGCAATGCGCCTGTTATGTAAGCTATATTGAGCACAATTTTTGTGCCCCTCGTATTTTATCTTAATCACAGGGACTGTTTTAAGTCGATAAAACATGCCAAAGACAATCACCAAATCGCCACGATTAATTGCATCAAAATTCCAAAAGCTCCTCCGTGGAGGGGGGACACCTCCCACACCTCCACCCCCCCTCCCTCGCTCTGCTCGCTCGGGCTCGGTCGCTTCGCTCCCTCGCATATCCGCCCCCATAAGATCAAATCCTGGCTACGCCACTGGTGAAGACATACCCAAACCACAATGTCTTGTCAAAAGGTAGGCGCTCGTTCTACATTGCCTGATGAAGGCTAGCAGTTGCAGCCGAAACGTCGCACATCTCTTATTCGTTTGCTGCATGCGTGTGACAACTCATTTACTCTAGTCTCCTCTCATCATTGATACCGTACACGATGATCACACGTTCCGATCTATTTACCATTTCCTAGCCGCATAATATGCAATTTGAAGTCAAATTCCACAAGCAAGTACAAAATATCTCTGGTTTTACATTTATATTTCCATATACATTTGTATACAAACTCGGGAAAAGAAATGCATTTTCTCCAGTGTTACTAAAGTGGAGATGACTCGTTTTGCGAAAATACATTTCCAAGATCTGTACATTTATTTTGCAAACTCGTGTCAAATAAATAAGACCAAAGTTGCAAAAGCCCCATTGTCTTCAATATTGTGGTCTTTTAATCATAACTAAATGCATCATCCACGATAAAATTAAGTTTATGTGCAATTTTGAAGTTTCGTGAAACGATTAATGACACGAAGTTCACTCAATTGGCATTACTAGTTATTAACTAAAATCTTCGGCGACTATAAAACAAGACTGCTCAATTATTCCGTTTGGTGTATCCAACTTTTTCCCTTTGAGCAAGGGATAAACAGAAAGCTAAATGTAGCCCAGGTTTTAAAGTATAGGCTATATGTAAAACATTGTTTTAAGAATTGTTTATCATTTCGTTATTTCTTAAGTGCACCCAACACCCTTTTCTCCTAGGTTTTACCCAATTTTTACCCAATGCATCAATCACCGCCACAAAATAATTGTAATTCAGAATCATAATACAAGTACATTTATTTATTTCTTCCAAATTCATTACCAAATAAGTGACATATAAGTTACAGTTTGTGGTAATATAATATTTATACGCAACCACTGATATACACAGATTATATCATATTCCACAAAGAAAAAAAAATATGAGCTGTCTGACTCCCGGAACGCCGGTATACACAACAAAAAGAAAAGAGGGCGAGAAGCAGAAAAAATAAAGAGGAAAGAGAAAGAAAGGGGAGGAGTACAAAAAATTGAAATAAAAGGAAGAAAATAATTGTAGACACTATCAGAAATGTGAACACACACTTTTCTTATACAAAAACAACGTTTGTGGTATAACTAATATAACATACTTCTCGTGTGTGATCTTAACAAATCGCAAAGCCACGGAGGAATATAACTGGCCATGTCTAAATCAAGTAGAAAGGTGCAGAAAAAACTGGTGTAAATGTTGCCCAATACTTGCTCAGCTGAGAAATATACATAGCAATGAAATTAATAGAAATGAACTAAATTCAACCATTATCAAGTCAACCAAATGAAAATAAAGCTCAAAATAATTATGGCACAACATTTTAAATACACGTGGTAAATTTACATGAGGTATGTTGAAATAAAACTTTTTGTTTTGGTCTACCGCTAAAGAAATGGAGAAGAATAACAGCTCAGTGTTTTTCTGGCATACTTAGATTTTTTTGCTTACCCTTTGAACAAAGGTTGTTCCTCATTATCTGAGAACTTGCCCGATACAGCAATAACTAATGTTAAATTCTTAAGTATTGAAATGTATTATAAACAGTTTTTTTTTTGGGGGGGGGATAAACTCATAAGGAAGACAACTCCAACAACTCGACGATATTACTAACTTGTATACAGATAAGGACAATTCGTTCTATACATGTATAGAATTGTCGTCGTGCCTGTTTAACACTACAATGGTATATAGTTTTCTTATGTCTATTTAACACTATGTTGGAATATAGAATATAATTTTTATGCCTGGGTATACTCAAGTAGATGCCTACACAATGTGGTTTCAAATTGACATATGAGATGAAACATATTACATAATATCTGATATCTTTCAAGTTCAAACATTACTTGTATATGGCATATATGATAAAACATATAACAGTATTCTCTCAGAGCTTGAGAGTAACAGAGTATAAGGATGGAGACCTTTTAATAAATAAAAAATAATTTTTATTGTCAGGAAGAGATAGGTTGCATAGTTGTAACTGCAACAGTTCATTATCCACAATGGAAATTTGCTTTCAACCAACATCATAATTATACAAAAATGCACATAACATCTTGTATACAATAACAACTACACGAAATAATTACACTTTTAAAGAGTTTTGGGGTTCAGTTACTATTACGGCGTAAGTTGTAATTGAGCAGATTATGTCGAAGACGTAAGTAATGAAAGACACCAAAACAATGTCGTTTATGAAAAAAATATACAGTAGATGACAAGAAAGTGATCCCCAGGCGAACACCACATAGTAACTGATCTGAAGTCAAATTGAAAATTATACCATACAGTACAGTACACACTAAGAAATAAAGGTGCGCACAAGGTGCAACTTTGCTCAAAAAGGTGTAGAGCCATTTCCACCATGGTATTCGAGCAAATTTGCACCTTTCACGGTTATGCGCTTGCCCCACTGCGTGGGTGGGTGCCAGTTTGCACCTTTTAGGTGCAATTTTTGCGTCTAGTAGGCCGTTTGTGTAACATATTCAAATTCCACGCATATCTTTTCAACAAAACTTGAGAGCGTCCGCGTCACGTCGAACCCCAGTCCAGTCATAGCTAAAGACTTTTATTTTTTTATGGTGCCCTCATGCACATTTCATGTGCAAATCTGAAAGGTGCAACTTTGTACCTTTAAAGGTGCTCCCAGTGTGACATTGGTCTGCACTCTAAAGTTCCAAAGTTGAACTTATTTTTCTTAGTGTGTACATCGTTGACGATTATGAAAGTGGATATAGTTGAAAAGTTGAGGGCTGCTTCACACGTAGTAACTAACTTATACAAAATATGTAAATCTACCATACATACTTTTAAAGACTATGGACACATCCATGAAAAATTAGAAAATAAATCATGTTCAAAGGCATTTTTTTGGGGGGGGGGAGGGGAGGGGGATAATTTTGGGGATTTTTTTTCCCGAAATCATAACTTTGCAAATTTAATTAAGGGAGTGAGTTACAGACGCAAGTCCTTGTTTACCTTCAAGCATGAAGTGGAGATCTCTGGTCAGAAGAGCGCTAATTAGTGAACTACATCATATTAATTGATAGGGAAGAGTGGAAGCCTCCACCAAACCATGACACATAAAATAAAAGCCCTTTTGTGACTTCGACTGAATTTGCATAAATAAACAAACTTAAAGGATTATGCCGTTTGGAAGGCATACATGTAATGCTGCCTATTTTGTTAAAGAAATAAACTCATGGTAACATGGCAACTGTGAATAATCTTGATAATTGCTTTCATGAACATGTTCACAGGGAAAGTCAAAATTCCTTTTATCAGTGGTACAATACTAGATGTATGCATAAATCTTCCACATACATGATTATTTCTGTACTTTTACTTGACATGCACTTTTTAAGAATATCTATCAAATTAATAGTATCATGTCTCAACCAAGGAGGCGACATCAAGGAATAACAAATTTAAGACACTTTGCATCCTTATTTCCACATCAATGGTGTTACAAAGAACAAAATGCACCTGCCCAATTAACACATACTTTACCATGTCAAGGTATGTATTATGTTGAGCCACGTATGTTATCAACTTCTTCCAGTGTATTCCTTGTGTAAAATGGTTTACGAAAACGAGGCAAGAAGAAAATTTAAGAGTACTAATTTTTTTCTCAGGCAGGAAATGGAAAAGGTCTGGAATTTCCTGTTTATTAGTTGTATGTTAACAGTACATTACGATGAAGTTTTGAACTGGCTATATAAATTGTATTAGGTTGTCTTCTGTTTTCTGTGATGTGTGTTTTTATGTATTCTTTATGTAAAAACTACACAAAGTGACACATTTTCTAAAACTTTTAACCCATCAAGGCCAATGGCCTACAACTATGTGGATTGTTCAAATATCTTTTCCTCAACAGTACAAAAAATTGGAAGTTCCACATGAAATTAAACCAAAATATCATTTCAAATCGATTACGGAATTTTTGTAATGATAAGTAATGTCGCCTGATGGCACAATTGTCCAATGCCTTAAATTACAAAAAAGAAAGAAAGAAATTCCAAATTGGCAACACGTTGCAAAATTAATGATTACTACTTCCACATTCAAAATTGCAACTTTAAGACTGATGTCTTATATTTCATGTATGCAACTTTTATCATCTGGAATAGAACGCACAGTTTTGAGAAACAAATACGTCAATTAATTTTGTTTAGGAAGTTAGAAAAAAAAAGACCTTTATTTGAAATTCCTCAAAAAAATCTATGTCCTAAATGGATTAACCAGAATAAAACAAAATGTAATGGAGAGAAACATATAGACCTACATTATTAACAATAGCTCCCGTGCTTCTTAGGACCTATCGATGAATTATATTTTCAGAATTGACTTCCGATTGATTCATTGTGCCGGTACATGTATCATCAGCCCCTGTCTCTATCTCGGATTTTCGAAGTCTTGGTCTGGGAAGGGAGAGTCTCGGTCTCCAACATATGGTCTTGGTCTCGGAAGGGGTGGTCTCAATGTCGGTCTCAGCCATTGAGGTCTCGACTGCAACACTGCCAGACACCCTACTTTCTCCGGGAGGATAAACCATGCGTCCCATGAACAAAATGACCTTTGTACAACGATCACGAATGATAAACATGAATGGATGATCTGCTTTAACATTGATTGGGGGCGGTTCTTCTACTACTCCAAGTACGCAATATGCAGCCGTTACAGCAGCTGCCTCACTGCCCTCTTCGTTGACCTCAAGATACGTCTTGTGAAGTACTCCAGATAAGTGGAGGAATCGATCGCCAGTGATACCTTCAAAATTAGCCTTTGATTCAACAAAAGCATCAGTCACTCCCATCGATGCTAAAGTAGTGTTCAGAATAACGATGTCTTCAAGCTTGAATTAAGGAAGCTGAACCTTGACCCTCTCTTGCTTCAAAGCGTTCTCCCATGAATCAAGAACCTCTTCAGACAAGCTAGCTTCAACTCTTCCAAGACCATCATCTTCCCATGGCACTATTAACAGCATGCTGAGCTCCCGGCCCACATAGGGTAACTCTAGGATGAAGCATTTACGCTTTTCGTCTTTCCCCAAGAAGAAATTCTCCGTTTGCTTCATCATATATACCCTCGTGTTTTCATTTGGCATCTTAAAAATGTCTGGTCTAGTGAGACTTGGACTAAATACCTCTTCCCAGTCGCCTTTGAAGTAGGTTGCGTTTACTAAAACCATCATAGTGAGGGAGTTGAACACCCCTGGTGCGATCGCTTCAGCAATTTTACCTTCAGTCTGCTTCAAGACCCAATCATTGATTTTCTGTCTGGCTGCAGGTGCACTAAAGTCCTCGATGCCTTCAAATGCAGAATCGTAATACGTGTCTATTGCATCTTTAAAGTCTTGCAAAAACGGAAAACCGGATTTGACATAAAGTTTATTGGCTGCTTTCAAAATATACTCGTCAATAGGCTGATAGAGCATTGAATTCAATTCTTTGAAGGACTGGTGTACTTGCGACTCCTCTAGCTCATTGAAGTGGAACACTTCACTGATCTGAGATGCCGTCGCGTCGCGGGCGCCAAGGGAGGTCATGGCGAAAGCCGTTGATATGCCAATAGGGGAAAAGAAGATATTGTTGCCATCATTTTTGACTTGCAATGATTGGTACAGATGGACTGCGAAGGCGTTGTTTGCTCTGGCTAGTTTGTGGGTATGCTCGAATACGTGGGTTGATTTTCGAACGTGGGTTGATTTTCGAGGAGGAGAAAACCTTGATTGTGATGATGGTCGACATGGTAGATCTAGAGGAGAAACCTTTGACTGCATGATGATGTACCACAGCTGCAATAAGATGATAAAGTCCTGAAGTAAAATAGGGAGAGAATAGAGTTTCATACCCTTTTTGGTATATAGAAAACATTTTTTTTTACGTCTGTGACCTGCTGTAGACGGCTTGGGTTAATCACACATTTTCCACAAAAATCTGTACGTAATATCTTAGTATTAGTTTTTACTGGGTTAAGAGGCAACTATAAAATAAAACGATCAATACATGCAGGACTATAATGGCAGCACCAGCAAGTGAGAACAAGGAAAATATCAACGGTAGGAACTCGACCGTGGGAGATGAGTGACTGTTTGATTGGGACGAATTAGTCAGAGAATTCTTTATGATTTTTTCCTTAAGGTAGATTTCACTGATTTATAAGTATCAATTTAGTAATGACAATTCAATTCAATCAATTCATTTTATTATCAAATCGTAACAAAATGCCGAATAGTATGATAATTTACAGTGTTTGGTTAAAAAGAGGGCATGCATAATTCAGATATAAATATAGAAGACTAAGTTCACGTAATCAACACCAGGCATTGTATTATATTATCACCATAATGCATAAAATATTACAATTACTAGGACAACTAAATAAAAGTTATACGGTAGTACAACCGAAATAAAAATAGTGTTAAATCGTAGTTGCATATTTTGATGCTCCCAAACACTCACGGAAACACACACACAAACAAACATAGACACACACATACACACTGACACACACGCGCATACACACGTACACACATACACATACATGTACACGTGCACTTCACATTCATTCACACATGATCTGGGATTTAAATATGTACACACACACACACATACTAGAAAGAACATAGTGTTAAATAAGAAAAAGAAACACAATTAACAGTTAAATCCATGTATTTAATTGATAACTTAGTTTGTTACGCGACAATATGATTATCCAACCAAAATATGAGTATTACACAATATAATCGTAATAGGGGTCAGCCGTAATCTGTGGCTGATATTGAAAGAGTAGGTTTAATGTGAGCAACTATAGTTATCATCACTACACCACCACCACCACCATCACCACCACCACCACCACCATCACCACCACCACCACCACCACTACCACCAACACCAACACCACCATCATCATCACCATCACCACCACCACCACCACCACCACCACCACCATCACCACCACCACCACCACCACCACCACCACCCTAACCCCAAAAGGTATATGCAGTTTCTGCAGTAGAGTAGTACTTTAGATGGTCAAAGCGTGTAGGGGTTTAGCCAACCTATACGTTTGTGTTCAATACATACATGACTTACAGTGTATATGTATATTTTGTTTTTGGAAATGAAAACACATGAAATGAAATGAAAAACATGGAATGTTACTCGCAGTTTTAATTGTGGGTGGACGATTGACATAAAATTATGTTATTGGCAGATAAACAAAGAAACAACATGAATATACTGCGACGTATTGATTTATTCAGAAGTAATTTTCAGGTCTGATTGATGACAAGCAAATTCGGATACGTGCTACAAAGAAAGATGGATAAATGTGCAGACAGAATTGACAGATATGTAGATACCCAGCTCGTTACCATTTCAACAAAACCAAGTAGGAACTGATTTAAACTTTAGAAGTCTCCGTGATAGCAAAGCCACACCAACCCAAAATACACGTCAGTGTATGTGTGTGTGTGTGTGTGTGTGTGTGTGTA
>JZLH01S0152074.1:16350-33706 GCA_001188425.1 Eucidaris tribuloides
ATCTTAGCAGCTATGGTCTTCATCTCTCCTCTTAATAAGCTACTGAAATCCTTATTCTTATTCCGTTAACTTCATCCTGCACCTCTGCATGCCACCTCCGATCCCTTCTCAATACTCTCCTAACAGCTGTAAGACACCTCATTTCTGTATTTTCTATCTTTCTTGGGTTATTTCATTGCGCATTTTGCTGCTCCGCAATATACTCGTCGTTATACGTGCACCACTACCATTGATTATAAAATCTTGAAGAGGGAAAACGTGTAAAAATGTAATGTTTAATTAATTCTTATCATTTTTACGTGCACGAAGCAACTAATTTGCTACATGATGAAGGAACAAAGGTGAGATTTTATAGTTTAGTATCATCCGTAAAAAGCTCACATGACTTCACACAATACCATCTGATCACTTGGCCATGTCAATGTGGATGCCTCCATGTTGAGTAGATCATCATCACTCGTTGTCACGAAGCATCAGGTTTGTTAATGTCTTCAAACTTGATTTACCGAAGGCAATGAAACCATATAAACAGGATTCTAATTTTCAAACAGAACTTTCTGATCACTATTTCAATCGATGTTTATGATATCCCGCACGCGAGAATTTAACAACCGCTGAGACAAGGCATAAAACCACATTCAAAAGTTTTAATATACATCACACACACACACACACACACACACACACACACACACACACACACACACACACACACACACACACACACACACACACACACACACACACACACACACACACACACACACACACACACACACACACACACACACACACACACACACACACACACACACACACACACACACCACTACACACACACACACACAACACACACACACACACATACACACACATACACATATACATATACATACACACATATAAACACATTCGTTCAACAGGAATAACTGGGCAAATGCTGATAAAAAACAAACCTTTGTGCGAGCGTTTGTAGGCAGATCGTGTGGTAATTCCTTGCAGGCAGCAAGTAATCGCTTGGGCCTGTAAGCAAGAACCTTTGCTTTCAAGCAATTCTTTATTTTTATGCATATGGATTCAAGAGAAAGGCTAGAAAAGGCATTTGCTATTTTTTATGCATATGACCCAATATCAATTCTCTAAAAAGAAAGACAAACATGAAGCAATGATTCAGATACACCCCACCCCCTTAAAAAAGAAGAACATGCATTAATTTTTTAATTCACAGTTCATCTTGCAGACATGACATTTTCTTCTTTATTTTTTTTGTGTTTTTTTTTGTTATTTTTTTTGGGGGGTTGTATCTGAATCATGGCTTCATTTTTTTTAAAGACAAGTGTCTACCTTTTTTGATACACACTGAAGATATTCTTCTTACAAAAACCACCAAAGTTGTCGTATTGGTCTTGGTAGTAAATTTAACAGTGGCGGAATTAGTTCCATTTTATTTTCGTGAGGAAATCAGTAAAGATCTTCAAACTAATTACTACAAGCTTCACGGAAGTTGATTGATTTTAGGGAATTTCCATTTACATGAATACGCGTGAACGAGCATGAACACTGACCTTACTGCTACAACGTGCCAATAAACAATTCGATAAACCCCATTTTGTTGTTATTGATAACTTTTGCTTTCTTGCAGTAAGTAGGTTTTTCCGAATCAAAATTTGTTTTGGTCTATTATTTTAGTCAATCGAAATTTGGCTTATTATAACGTTTACCAAGCTTTCAGAATAGCATTGGCTACACTGCAAAAACTGGGGTGTTAAATTTAACACCAAGGGTGTTGCACAATATGAATACCAGACGTGGTGTCAAATTTTAACACCATGGGTGTTATTATTTTAAACATATTTATCCAAACACCAAGAGCCTTTGCTTTAACACCCCGAGTGTTGAAAAATCAACACTTTTCTTTTATTCATATTGTGCAATACCCTTGGTGATAAATTTAACACCCCAGTTTTTGTAGTGTATACAGCCATAGGCAGAAGAAGAAAGGTAGCATAATATTTTGACGTTAGGTTGGATTGAGGCATGTGATTCGGACTGGAGTTTTGTATTTTTGTTACAGGTGTCTTGACTAACCCTAAGAGTAAACCTTTACCCTAACCCTAACCCATAACCAATGCCACAATCAAACCTAGCATAAATGTATGCAGAAACGTAGCCTGTTTTACAGGCGTTATTTACTTTTTTCTCCTACGCAATCAACTTGATATGTCTAGTAGACTGCAGTACGACCAGGCACTGTTATAACGTGCTCTTACGGGCTGGGCCCTCCGGGCCCAGGCGGCAGCAAGAAGGGTCTGTGAATCAGACTAGCAGAAACGGTACTTGGCATGTTGGAACAATAGCTGCCAATCGTCATTTTTTGTTATTTCCTCCCGTATAACCAAATTTGCCGCGAAAAAGAGATAATATATTGCATGCAGAAATATGGAAAATTTGTTCCATTCGGAGTTGGCAAAGGTTTAAGATAGAGGGCACTAACAAGGAGACCCGACCCTTTATATAACTTCCATCAGTATGCCTTGCGACAGACAACTTTATTGTGTAGTTTTCTATGGGATTAATTTCTTTCGTGGCATGAGAGAAATAAAGTGCTGTTATGTTAATGCTTTATTGTTAAGTAAACAAAGTCCAGACAAATATTTCCCGCCAGGAGATACACTCCAGTTGGTATATCACTGGACTATCTTTCAACCAGAGGCATTTTTTATTTCTCCCAATTATGTCACCGCCCTCAAAGTGCGCCACAACTGTTTAACCTACATAAATTTGCATGGTGTCAGCTGTCAGAAACTGCACACCGCAAGCTTATAATGAGCATTGGTTGCAGAGATTATATATCAATCAAAACCCTGTGGCAAGAGTGAAAATTTGGGAGACAAGACGACAACAACGACAAATCTCCCAAATTTTTACTCTCGCCATAGACTGATGAACTCATAAGGTTCCATTCACTGCGAAAGTGCATAACAAATTTGCTAATACACAGTGGTATTTTATACAAAGAAATAATTCCCGAAGTGAGTATTTCGAGAATCCAATTATCAAGTTGCCTCACTGAAGACCTATCTCACCATTCAAAGATCATGGGGTCATTCGAGACGGCTAAAAACTGCGCACTGGCTTATTTGATAGTCTCCGGTCCATCTTCGTTAATTGTCCACACTATAGTAAGCTAGAATGACGCAAAGTACATTTTGATAATCCAAACTTGCATTATGAAAAAAATACACTTTCAAAATAAACTCTGAATTTCGCAGTATTTGTAATTGTATTTAGATTTGTCCAGCTATCCCTCTTGCTAGTACCCACCTCTTATTGTCAAGACACTTTAATTCGTTTTGTCTTAGTTCATACATGCATGGTTAATTCTTTTCTTTCCGTCGTTATGGCTCATGCACTCAATACCTGTATTCGATTCTTAATTGTATTTGCATATCTGTCGTATTAAAATGTTATATCAACTTGCGAATTTTTGTATTATTATTACCTGCCATCATTTAAACAAATAATGGAACTTGTGTGTATGCTTACATTTCTGTAATAAAGAAGTGATTACAACAGATTTGTAATTTTCTACAAGTCGAAAGACGCGCGTCGAGTGAAACACCTCCTCTCTTTAGAATTCATCATCAAACACTCTACTTTCATCAGGGGGGTACACCATGCGTCCCATGAACAAAATGGCCTTTGTACGACGATCACGAATGATAAACATGAATGGATGATCTGCTTTAACAGTGACTGGGGGTGGTTCTGGAACCCGTGCGCACACAGGGATGGCAATCAATACAGCTGTGGCCGCTGCTGCTTCACTGCCCTCTTCGTTGACCTCCAAGAACGTCTTGTGAAGTACCTCAGAAATGTGGAGGGATCTATCACCAGTTAGACCTTCGAAGTTAGCTGTGGAGTCATCAAAGGCATCAGTTATTCCCAATAAAGCTAAATCATCTTTCAGGCTCATCAACATTTCAAGCTTGAATCTAGGCAGCTGAACCGCGACCCTCTCTTGCTTCAAACTGGTTTGCCAGGAATCAAGAACCTCTTCAGACAAGCTAGCTTCAACTTTTCTAAGACCATCATCATCCCATGGGACTATTACTAGCATACTGAGCGCCATGCCCTCATAGGGTAACTCTAAGATGAAGCATTTACGCGTTTCATCATTTCCAAATAAGAACATTCCTATCTGCCCCATCATATGAACTTTCATTTTTACAGTTGGCACCTTGAAAATGTCTGGTCTTGTAAGATGTGGATTGAAAGTCTCCTTCCAGCTGCCTTTGAAGTAGATCGCGTTCACCAACACCATCCTGGTGAATGAGTTCAATACCCCTGGTGCGATCAATTCGGCAATTTTACTTTCAGTCTGCTTCAAGACCCAATCATTGATTTTCTGTCTGGCTGCGGGTACGCTAAAGTTCTCGATGCATTCAAATGCAGAATCGTAATACGCGCCAATGCAATCAAGAAAGTCTCGCGACAAGGCACACCCAGCTTTGACGTAAAGTTTATTGGCCGCTTTTAAAATGTACTCGTTCACAGGCTGATAGAGCAAGGAGTTCAATTCTTTGAAGGACTGGTGTACTTGCGACTCTTCTAGCTCGTTGACGTGGAACACCTCACCGATCTGAGATGCCGTCGCGTCGCGGGCGCCGAGGTAGGTCATAGCGAAAGCGGTTGATATGCCAAGGGGAGAGAAGAAGATATTGCTGCCATCATTCTTGGCTTGTAGGGATTGGTAAAGATGGACTGCGAATGCGTTGTTTGCCCTGGCTAGTTTCTGGGTATGATCGGATACCTGGGTTGGCTGCATGATGGTAAGAACACGGATGTGGTAAGGAAAAGCGAGTCCTGTAGTAAAAAAAGATGGAGGGGAAATATGGGTTCAAAATCTTTTCAGTAAGGACTGCACCCGTGTTCTTTAATATGGCAACACCTTTACAAAATCGAGGCATGACCTGGAAATGGCTACAATGGCTTCACCAGCAAGCCACATCAAGTTAGATGTCAACGGTATAAACGCGGAGTATAACATATTATTGATTGAGTGAAGAGTGCATTTTGTGCACCATTTTTCAATTTATCTTTTAAATACGTACAGGATTAGAGCTGTACGAAGTGTTTCCTCTTCCCTTATTTGTTTCCTTATTCAAAATAGCAACTTCATCAAACGTAGAGTTAATGTCATGCCGGTGATCCCGGACTTTGACCCCAAAGGTTAAGGAGAAAACTGGTGCCAAAAATGAAACTCGGGCAGGGTGACAAAAATCCTAACTTGCTCGATTTTGGCTGATGCCTGTGCCGAGTATTATTTTTGATGTCTCTGATAAGTATTAGGTGTATTATATTTCATGCACTAACCCTGACTTAAACCCTAACCTATACTTATTGTTTAACTAGCTAGCCAATGGCAACCCTAACCCTAACTCTTTGTCTTCTGAGATATTGTCCCCGGAGCAATTGTCGCCGGAGCAAATGTCGGGTCACCGAACAGAAATAACAGAAGACAAATCATTGTTTCAAACAAGAATTTTTGGAAAATAAATCACTTATGTTATTACATGCACAACAACATTTCTACATTCCATGAAAAAAAAAAACAATTATGTAGACTTTTAAATTGTCACGTGAAGTTAACAAATTAGGCAATTGATCTTTGCATTATCTACGAAAGATTGTGGAAATATGGCAAACCACGTTACCAATTATATTAGGAAACGTTGAAATACAGCGCTCGTTTCTTACAATTCAATGATGCAATACAGCGAAAACAAACAAAAACACCAGGCCTATTAAAGGTATGTAAAAAGTAAAAAAATTGAAAATATGCAAAGTTGTGTACTACACACGAGCGCCAACGGCCACAGAACACACACACGGCAAATGCTAGCGAATTTTACACATCAATAACAAATCCAAATTCGTTACCAATATAATATTATAATAGCAGGCCATGCAGTGTTCATGATGAAGGCCTTCCTGAAGCCCATATAAGCCTGTACGTCGTCGTACGTAGTACGGCTGTTCAATCATGCTGCGCCGTAAAGAAAATGCCCCAATCTGTGTCGCACATAAAAACATGGCATCCCGGAAGTATGAATGAGCAGCACATAACTTAGGCCTACAGCTTTGAACACCTGGCACTTAGAGGCGGATAGAACGCACAGGCACGGGTGCGATATGTTCGAAGATTTTTTGGCCATTTATCAAAATCTTAATAATGAAACGAAAATAAATACTGAGTATTGATCTAAAAAGCTTACTCTGAATTCCCCCAAATCTATGTTTTGTAGTAAAGATAATGTCCAATGTGACAGTCGCGACTAGGTGTATCCGTATGTACGTACTTCGAGTGCAGTGTAATGAATGCGCAGTCTACTTGTAATTTGTTTCTGTGTCATTCGTGTACATTTGAAACGGAAATTCAAAGTGAAAAATTTATCCCGTGTAAACAAAGTCAAACGGTAAACGGTAAACAAATACGGTCACTATAATTGCACTAAAAGTTAGTTTATAGTGCCTATACTTTTGCTAAAGGTTGTTAGATGGTATTTTCTTTTATATACAAGTGTATTTACAGCTAGTTACTGTATACGTAGGCCTATATGTATTAATATTTAGGCGTGTAAAAATGCTCTGCCTTTGCATGGATGCTCACCGCAATCATACAAATATGAAAGTCCACAACATAATGCAAGTTGTAATGTATATAGGGAACTTATTCCTCTTTAATTTGACACACATTCCATTCTTGTATGTGACAGTTTTGTATCATTGAAGAGCATCCACTTCTTTGCTTTTGCTAATAGACTGTAGGGCATTGACCAAACAACGCTCTAGAAAAAAGTTCCGTAGTCTCCAGATTGGAATTAATAAAATAACATTAGGCCTACAAGTTTATTAAGATGAAGTTGATGATGAGAAAACGCTTTTGTTCTTCAACTTCGGCGCATTGATGAGATAATCGACTAATTAGTGAGGCAAGTTCCTCAGTCCCATTCACATAAGAAGGAATCACCGTCAATATTACAAGATAGCAATTTCACAGATACGAATGTTACACACTAGATCGGTTTTTAAAGCTATATGTTATTCATATTTTTGAATGCCTGGGGCTCTGCATTAATTCACATCGGAATGTACTGGTGAATGTATTCTTTTGAATGAATTTAACAAAAGCCATTCACGCAGTCCTCTATTACTTATAGAATGGCTACTGCCAAATGCCTCACCAAAGTTTCTATTCAGTTTCAAACATCTGCGAATCACAGAGGCATTGTAATGACATAGGTCGTCAACCACTCCCTAGTTTTGCGAACGAGGATACATGATGGAGTGACATTCCAGCGACGTAATTTAATTTTGCACACGTGAAAATCTCCTGTATAATACACTGATAAAATGTACTTGGTCACGACATTGTAATTAACTGTCATGATTAATTTAATTTCTCAAAACCGCGCAGTTGTTTTTGGTGAACAAACGTGACATAGGAATAAGAATTTTAGTAATATTTGGATAATAATCACGAGGAATTTGTAAAATGCCAATGATGGGGCTACGAAAAGCCGCGATATGCGGGGATATGTGAGAATATTCCTGATCACATTGAATTTGATCCAGAGTGGATTAATAGAGAAGTATCGTGCCCTCTGTTCTACGCCACAATTAGATTTCAAATTTCAAGTCGATTCCCGAGCCTTCCATTTGTTGCTTGTAGACCCGATCGAATGTTTCGTTGTCTGTAACGGTGAATTGACACTTCCAGTCGCCAACGATTCCTGGTGAAATAAAACCAAATCAATCGAACAGAATTATAACCACGCCTATGATACAGTCCTGGACAAAAGTTTGGAGTATGTTTACTTCTTTGCGTAGCCCTGTTTTAAAGTGCAGATTTCTTACAAATAATGATCAATTACCCATGCAAAACAGATCATTACTAAATTCAAATGAGCTTCACTCAGGGGCGGCGCCAGGATAAAATGTTAGGAGGGGCGAAATCCGTCGAGGAAAATTTTGTCTGCCAAACAAATGTTTTTACTAGCCACAATGCAAGCCGAACAGCGTCCGACAAGCGGGGGCAGGGGGCTGACGCCTAAAAGCATTTTTTGCCCGCCAATTTTGTTTTTGCTAGCAAAATCCACAAGAATAGGAGGGCGATATTTTCGAAAAACAGTCAAATTCCCGTCATTTTAATAATAAAATAGGGGGTAGCCGCCCACCCCTTAACCCCCTTTGTGGCGCCGTCCCTGTCTCTACTTCAGGACAAGAAACCTTTTCCTGATATGATTGAAAACTGCATTTGGTAGAAAAATACATTTCAAACTTTTGTCCATGACTGTATATATCTCTGAAAAAATTTATAAATATGAAGACAGCAAAGAAAATTTGGCTGAAGCGGGATTCGAAGCAACGACCTGTGGATATCAAGTCCAGTGGTCTACCACCTGAGCTATTCAGCCCTATGGTGGGGCTCGTCCCTAATTAACCAACTTCTTTGCTGGGGTGCCAGTCAGAAGCCATACCTTCATGCGCACTTAAACATGGGATCATTCCCAGTTTTAATTTGATGCAACCCGGAATGCGATAGACCGGGGATTTCTCATTAGGAAACTAGCTTTTTGAAAATATTGCATTAAAATATAGAAAGAAACTGACTGGGAAACAAATTGATCAATAATGAAGGCAGCAAAGAAAATTTGGTTGAAGCGGGATTCGAACCAACAACCTATTATTATGGAAAAATTATCAGTTTATATTGAATATAATTTTCAAAAAAAGTTCATATACGATGATTCCATACGGACAAAGGAGACGTCCTGCCTTTGAAGGTGAATTTCCCAAACACTGTAAAAAACGTGTTTAGCAATTAAACATTCAAGTTAATGTTTACAAAGAGATATATGTGTTTAGCAAATATTAACACTCGGTGTATAGGAACTGAACACCGATGTTTCGTGATTTCATTATGTTCTCAAACGGCGTGTTTCTACAGAACCCAAAATTCCGGGTCTATCGGATTTTCTGTGGAAACACGCCGAAGGTGATACTGATAGCAAGAATGTGCTTAGAATAGCGTTCACTCACTAAACACAGTTTTTGCAGTGCATTAATGTGGATTCATTCAGTCCACATTTTTATTTTTTTTTAATACAAATTTCATGAAAACATTTTGATCAAATGTGGGGAGCCATAGAAGAGATGGGAACATTTTCTTCAAAAACGCAAACAAAATTTTACGTCACCAGTTAACAATTCCGCTTGTTATAACGAAAAATGGGGATCATTCGTTTTGTACCATGGATAATGAAAATGTATTCTGACTTTTTGAGATTGTGCCGGCTAAGATTAATACGCATACCTTTTATAAAGTGTTCAGTCAGTTACTTTGTTGCGAGCCCAGAAACATAATATTACACAAATTTAATTTAAAGACACTATATAACATTTTTAAAAACCCATTTAAAAAAAAATTATCAAACTTTGCTATCTGACATATCTGACAGTGTTTGAATGCGCATATAAACACTCTAGATGACAAAACTTCAGACAGTTATGCTGTCACTTGTGAAATATTTCCAGGTAAAAATTGGCACATGAATTATCTTCGGCCGATGGAAATATTGCAACACAACAGTCTATGGGGAAAAACTGGAATGGTCTTTCAATTATTTCTTAAAGTTTTTTTAAAGCACTCAATGATCATTTTGAACAGTAATTTTTTTTTCAGGGCTTCATTTTTAGACCTTATCAAAGACACTAGCAGCATAGGGAATCATATAGCTTACATTTTTTTTTTAAATGGAAATATGTTAAACGATGCCTTTTAAGCCAAAGGAAAGTTGTTTCGGTGTTCATCACAGACTGAAACACACTTGCCACATTGTAAAGAGTGTCATTCCGATTTCGTATTTTTTTTAATGGCTTAACCAAAACAATTTGCTTATATCTTTAATGTAGGTTTTCTGAAAATGGTCTGGTCTTTACTAAATCCACGTTAATGTCTGGAAAAAAGGGTTCTCTTTTAAGATACGTAACGAGTGCGTTCTATGTGGTGTTTTTTTCACAGTATGTCATTGGTGGTATCAAACAAAGTCTCAATAATTCCCCATATATATCGTTGTCTACAAAAGAACGTTGGGGACGCACTTAGATATTTGATATTCTCTGGCACGATTTATTCATATCCGGCATCTCATTAAAAGGCCACGCAAAAAGAGCGGTGTTAGATTCAACACCATGGGTGTTAAATATATCATCGCTCCCACTTCAATAGAGGATCACACCGCGAGAGGTGTTGAAACTACACTGTGATGGTGTTGAAAAGTAATCGCGTGAGGCTTCTTAGTGTTAATTTGACACTGCAGCTGTCGATATTTTTGACGCAGCGTTTTTTTTTTGATTTTTTTGACGCAACGGTGTTAATTTATCAACTTCGCATGGTGTGGATTTTACACCGTTGGTGGAAAAACACCGGCCTGGTATTGTTTCAACACCTGTCGGTCGGTGGTCCTCTTTTGAAGTTGGAGCGGTGTTACTTGGGTGTAAATGTTTCCACAATTTTTTCCAACATCAATTAGTTTAGCGGGAAGTTCTTATTTAAAGAAACTGATAAATCCCCTTAAAAAAACAAATACACAAAAACCAACACAATCATTTTGGATTTTTGAAGTGACACCTATGGGTGTAAATGTAACACCATAATTGAACAAAGGAAGCTTAACTCCAGCTTGGTGTTCCATATTTAACACTTGTCTTTTTGCAGTGGCGCAATTCAAAAACCTATCCCTTTTACATGATTTTGCTTTTTCATTGTTTCACCGTATCAGAGTTTCATTTATATTTGTTCGAATAGAACTTTTCTCCGGGGTACTTCAAGCAAACAAACAGAAAGAAAAACTAGAAACAAATTGCTTGTGCGAAATCAATACAGCTGCTTTTTTTCTGAGTCGCCCTGGACGCTAGCAATTCGGCAAAAAGTCAAGGTAGGTGTTGATCACGTTGATATTATAATAGTATCTGCTATCGGCAAATATCGGATATACGCGATATGGAGCATTGGTCTTACCCTTTCTGAGATGAGGAAGTTGTCCCACGAATCTCGTGAACGACTTCCCTCTCTCCCCCAACTCCTCTTCGATTTTCTGATACGTCGCCTGCATTCCTTCCATTGTGGTTAATTTCACCATTTGGTCAAGTTGTTCATCGGAAAGAGGGCGGTCTATAAATTCAGCAATACGCTTGATGTTCCCTCTGAGGTCCTTGATGAATAGATAATTATAATGAAAAAAAAAACACTGACATGAAACCACTTTAAGGCTAGTTCCAGGTTGCAAAATGATTTTCTCTGCGAACTTTCTTCCAAATTGTCTTAGGATGTTTTGTTTTTTTCTTTCTCTTACATGCATCTTAATTTTCTAAGTTTAACCTGACGAAGTAAACTTCACCCCTAATGTAAACACAACACAAAAAGTAAGTCCCCCATTCCTTAAAATACCAAAACTTTTTAACGAAATAGTTTTGAGCAAAATAATTTGGTAAGAGCAGGCGCGTTTCTAATACAGAAACGTTAAAGGGGTTACTGGGGGCTTCATCCGCGGCCAAATCCTAGGTCCAAAAATTTTCTCGGTCATCCCAGCCGCTGAAAAGTCACTCAGCGCGGGGGGGGGGGGGTTCATGTAAAAACTCAAACACGCGCCAAAAGAGGATGTTGATAATACTTACATTATAAAACATTTTTCGTCGCCATTTTTTTTTTTTTGGGGGGGGGGGGTTGGCAATTTCTAGGGGCGGGGGGGGGGGCTTAAGCCTCCAAAGCCCCCCCCCCCCCGTTTCGCCGCTATTATTAGCATAGGCTATTCACGTTCGGCGATTCTTATCAATGAAAGATTCGAGGTTTAAAATGACGCTTGAAACTTGTATTTGTGAACATGTACACGTGTTCAAGCACACACTCTAATGTATATGCTTGCCTGTGTTGCATCAACTTACTGTTTTAAGCTCCTCGTAAGCGCAAATAAGCATGCTCGGCTTATGCTTGTGTTGCCACCAGCCCAAAACATGGCGAAACCATGTCCCACATACCACTGGATGAAAATAATGAATGGAAAACGGAAAACGTCATGATACAATTGTTATCGAATCAACAGAAATAAATCAAAGAATCATTTAATATTCATAATCAACTAGGAGCTTGTCGGAGGATTGCCCGACAAACTATTGTCAATATAAACGTCTTTATGGAGTAGACCATCAATACACTATAGAACTATTTATAAATGTGAATACATTGGTAAACAAATCTTTTGTTAATGAGTCATTTTCAGATTTTTTTCGCGCTTACTTTCATCTGACAAGAAGAATGGTAGAAATTCTTTCCATCCATCCATTTCCAGAGGGATCGTTGATTCATAGAACTTGAAAACAGCAACGGCAACATCCTTAGGATTACGAACAACGTAGATAATCTAGAAATGAAGATCATAACATATTTACGTCACTGATAAATGTCTTTTTGTTTTAAGATATTGTTTTAAAAAGTAGAACTCTGATTTAAGGGCGGTATAATGATGTTCAAAAAAAATTGAACAATAACATAGAGTAATAAGGTTTTTAAAATCTTGTTATCATTACTACTTGATGTTTTAATCAGTGATAAAATCTTTCCTTCAATTTGACGCGCGGTCATAATTGACTTGAATATTAGGTGCATGGGTCCCCCCCCCCCCCGTTTTCATTATGAAGGAGCTTTCGCAACATCACGGAGCCAGAAGAGAGAGTAGTTTCCGTACATTTAACATGTTTAAGTAGCTGATCGCTACCCGTCTCCTCAGTGTGTTGAAAACGGAAGTTAGCTTGATTGTGTGCTCTGCTGTCGAACATCTTTTATAATCTGTCATGTTTGAAAATCGAACTTCCAATGGAATAGGAAAGAGAGAAAGTTAGTCTTGCGCATGCGCAAGATTAACATCCTGTAACGTTCTGTTGCGAGAGATTCCGAACTACCTTGGGGTTTTTCTGCAGAATTTCAGGTGGGCAAAATTCTTCCAGGGTATGAGTTGTCACTACACGAGGTGAGGGCCACTTTTCCATCCGTTTGTACCCAGGAACTGGAGAGTCATAATCTTCGACTGCGTCTGGAATTGCGAAATCCAGAGTGCCGATGCGAGAGCGGTCAATTTTTGACAGGTCGAGGTCGTGCAGTAGCAGCCAAACTATTTCCCTGAGCCAGTGGGTGCCTGCAGAACAAAGAAAATATACCATCTTTATAATGTATTTAAAATTATGGACGTTTTCTCTTCCGAATTTAGCGATGCGCTATTTCTTTCACCTAGGGGTCTGTTTCATCAATGTCTCTCCTAAAAGTCTCTCCTAACTCTTAGAATATCTGAGTCGCTCCTAGCTAAGGAGAGGTGTTCAAATGGAATTGAAATCCATTTCATAAAGTCTCTCCCAAGTCTCAATTTAAGAGAGACTTTATGCGATAGCTTTTTGATGAAATAGATTTTGGCTTTGTCTCTCCTAACTCTGACTTAGGGAGTCTCTCCTAAGTCTTTGATGAAACGGACCCCTGTTCTCATACTAAAACTGCAAGCTGCATACATTAGTTGTTGCTTGTCCGGCAAACTATCAGTTTGTCAAGAGCAATCTTTGTCAGAATAGTTTGCATTACACTTGCATCCAGTGGCGTTTCAAGGAAATGCAGCGCCCGGGGCAAGTGCAAAAATTGGCGCCCGGGGGGGGAGGGGGGTCGCTCTCCACACAGCCTGGCTCGCACCCGCGTCCAGAAAAATGCGTCGTAAAGGGTCCCTTTTCCAGTCCTTCGGGCGGTCGTCGACGTCTTTTGGGAAAAGGGCTTTAGCTTTTTTGAGCATCGCGTTCGCTGGCAATCGCACTTAGGGTAGCTTTCTTTCTCACATGTCACGCCATTTAGGGTTTACTAATTTGGTTTATGTAAGATTCTGCCATTTAGGGGTGGCAAAGTTTTTTGTGGTATGATAACATCTCCAAAATGAACGTTTGATAAATTTAAGGAGAATTATTTATGAATTGCCCTAGTGAACCTCTTCGGGTTGCGCAATGTACAACAATGTTTTAGATGAGAAGGACACTTGGGTAGGGTATCAAATAAGTTGATTTCACTGTTTACGCCACTTAGGGTATCAAATTAGTGGATTCCCTGTTCACGCCAATTAGGGTATCAGAATAAGTGAATTTCCTGGGAGTCACGCCACTTAGGGTAGCTTTTCTGATGTGTTACGCCATTTAGGATTGCAAATTTGGTTATGTAGTTTACGCCGTTTAGGGTGCTTTTCTGAGGCTGTTGGACACGGGTGGGAGACAGGCCTTGTGGAGAGCCGACCCCCCCCCCCGGGAAATTGCGCCCTTTCAATATCTTAGACAAGGGGCAAGCGCTGAAATCGCGCCCCTTCCAGCAGCTGCTACCTTGGAATAAAGTCGAAATCGCGCCACTTCCATTTTTTTTTCGCCGGCAGCTTCTAAGAATGTTCGTGAAATTAATATTTTAATATTTTTTCTCCCCCTTTTTCTTCCCGTTTATTCTCCTTTTCTTTATTTTCCCTTGTTTGTCTTCTAACTTTTGCCTTTTTGCGCCCCTCTGAAAGTGGCGCCCGGGGCACGTGCCCCCCTTGCCCCCCGCTAGATACGCCACTGCTTGCATCTATCATGAAACAGGTCTATTGTCTCTGCAAAGACCTAAACAAGATATGCCATGTCGAATTTACGGTTATCCCATTCCGTCTGCTAACATCATGAAAGATAAATAATTACGATTAAAGATTTCCTTTAGGGTTGTAAATAAAATATATGTTACCACTCTAACCAAGGAGACTTCAGTCGCCAACTGGTCGCCAATGAGGCCGATCGAGTGAGCCACTGTGAGCCTCTAAACAATTTAACATGCATAATAACTTAAGAAATACTTACCAGATTTAGGAAAGGTGATCAAATAGATGTCGTCTTCTCGAACTTTCCAATTCCGGAGAGCTTCGAAAATCTCTGGTCTTTGCATGTTATGTAGTGTCACTTCTTTATATTTTTCAGTCCCAAATACATGGCGGATATCGCTGGTTGTTGAAGTGGTAGGTGTGCTCGCGCTTGACGCCATTTTGTTTTATAATGTTTGATTGGTATTCTAGCACTCGCTTTGTCACTCATGTAGTTTTCGACTTCTGCTTTATGTAGAAGTCATTTAGGATACAGTAATAGAATTCAAATAAACAAGGTAACTGAAAATATGATTTAACTACAAAAGTGACGATATCACATTTCAGAGTTTGCACCCAGTATATTTGTACGACAAAGACAATATAAATAACAATGCTGCTGACTTCAAACATGCAACAAATATTTGTATTTAAGTTCATCGATATCTGAAAATTCGCCCTCCTTTAGGCTTATACATGATATCTCACTACCTATTATCTTATATCTCATACACGATATAATACTTCATGCTAATTAATGCAAACTAGAACACAACGATACTAACCCTAGTACGATAAGCCGACCCGGTAAGCCGATTATCATTTGGGGAAAAGTACCCTCGGGGGGGGGGGGCAGTCAAACATAATGCTGTACACATACGTGACCAAAAAACGCGTTTAAAGGGATGGGTTTTTTTCAGTTTTAGATGCGGGCCGCGCGTGCACGCGTTAAGGGTATCAAAAACACCGATTTTCAACCAAAAGGGTGGTTTTGAAAGACTGGTCAAACGTATTAGGGTATGTTTTAAATTATTACCTGATGAATTTTAAAAGCATATTGGATGAGACTTATCTACAGTGTTAACATTGTATTTTAAAATCTGTTTTACAGTCTACAAATTTGACAGGGCATGCAATACCCATAAAGATTATTTTGTCTATTTGAGCTTATTGTTAGCAAGTAGACAAAACTTGTTTAGGGGTCATATTCTGGCGATAACTTGTTTAGGGGCCAAAATGTGTTAATGAAGCACGCGGAAAATTTGTTTAGGGGGTTATTTTGCAGACAGAGAATAACTTATTTAGGGGGTGTCTGGAAATAATTTGGTCACGCACTTGTACAGTATTATGTTTGACCGCCCCCCCCCCCGAAAAATACTCTTATAGAGTTCAACGCAAACTGCAGTATTAAATACAAAGTAATCCCCGCACAAGGGCGCCGGAAGCGGGGGCAGAGGGGCACTTGACCCCCCCCCCAATAA
This sequence comes from Eucidaris tribuloides, assembly GCA_001188425.1. NCBI lineage: Eukaryota > Metazoa > Echinodermata > Echinoidea > Cidaroida > Cidaridae > Eucidaris > Eucidaris tribuloides. Next base: position 32,576 of record JZLH01S0152074.1, read on the forward strand.
AATTTGGTGGGGCAAAACGAGTTTTTGACCCCCCCCCCCCTGTGCCCCCCTGAAAGGTGAAAAAATAATTAATCGTTACAGTATTAGAGACCAAAATGAGCAATAAAGGCAATTTTCTTGTATAAAAATTGTCAATTTCATAATTGAACAATACAAAATTTTCTCCCCTGACGGGGCACTTACACTTCTAAGTAAATTCAGTGTATTATGGTGGCCTCTCGTCCTTCGACGAGTGTGCTCCCCAGTAAAACATACCCGTAGTAACACCTTCATTTCCCTTTCTTCTATTATAAAGTTTCCTAGCGATATAAGAGTATCTTCATTGCTGCCAGAACAATGCGGTCACGTCTAAGCTTTAATGAAACATTTCAGACTTAAAACCGAATAGGCAAAGTGATGTGGCTACTAAATAGGAAATAATATCCTCTATGCTCGACAGACAAATCATATTGCGAATAAAGCGCACATCACATGTGACATGCATGTACGTAACGTCATCGAGCAAATAAAAACTTTCTTACGAATATTCTGAGCTCTCGCACGTTCGTTCGCGTCGCAATATAAATGTGTATAAATAATGTTTCTGAACAAGGATATTGCATGAATGTGATTCCTGTATTAACATATAGCTAATACGAAAAATTACATTGATCAGACGTTGAAAATCACATGTGAAACGCATCGCTCGAATCGCTTGATCCTACTTAGTAACACTGAATATTTCATAAGTTATATGTTTATTCCATAGAGACAATTTTTTCAAACTGCTTTATAAAGCGACTGCTATACGCTATGTTTTAACGCGAAAAGTCCCTATACAATTTACCTTTAAAATCATGTGTTACGCCAGCCTAGAATCAGCTCTTTCTATCTAATTTCAAAAAAGTGTTCCGTGCCGTGGAGGGTATCGCCACTCCCACAGGTTGACCCTCTCGCCCACCGTGATTCGCTCTCATCGCAGTACAGTCTAACGCTCAATCTCCTGTGAAAGTAACACTCGCTGCTCATAATATGGATATATTGTGAATCTTAAGTTCTTCTGCACTATATCGGTCCAAAATTCAAGAATAAAGTGTCTATATCACCAACAATTACGCAATATGTAAGCAATTTTGGATCTGCATGAATAAC
>JZLH01S0152077.1:0-19769 GCA_001188425.1 Eucidaris tribuloides
TGAATCCAATTGGTTTAAATTTTCCATGGGGCTTCTCCGTCGCTTCCGGTCGGTGTGTCGAATCGACTTGCGGGGAATGTTACCAAATAGTGCGGCATCTGAGTGTACCTTTTGTCAAAATTCTGAGATGATTTGATCATCGTGGGTGTAGGCATATTAACGAAATGATAACATCCATTATATTTCCTGTATCTATTTGTTTGTCAAAATATTTCTCATAGAAATCATGAATTGAATTGTAGAATCTTAGTTTATGATACAAATTGGATGAAAAAAATTTAATTTCTTTGTGAGAAAAACACCTGAATGAGAACCCACGTCTAGTTTAGTCAAAGAGTGCTATGCTTGCTAGTAATTATGGGAGTGCACATTTACCGTTTCCTACGTTGAATTAATAAAGTCAAATTTGAGTTACTTTGTCAAGTTTAGGGCCAGGGTCACTATCTCTGATTTCCATACAGTATATATCCCCCGATTCAAATTTTTGTTAGAAAGAGTTAGAGCCTTTTCGTGCCGCTCGCTGCTTACACTGACCATGGAGGTAGAAATAGACCTCCATGCACTGACATATCAAATCATTTACCCACTATGTAAACTGAAACTGCTGGTTTGCTCAACTAAGTGCAAATAATTTTGCCTTTACGATGCCGAGTACAATGGAATAAAACATGCGGCAGTAATGCGTTCACAAATAGGGCCATATTTGTAATGTTTTGATTCATTCAGAAAGGCAAACCTGTTTAAAGAGACAGCCGCCAAATATACATTACTACCGTGAAAGGCGTGCTTACATATATTTTAACGGCAATTTTGGCTCGGACTCCGCACTTGCATTTTTTTTTTCACACGTAAGACAATTGCGGATGTAACGTCATATCATCACAAACTACGCCTCGTCTCTTTGCAAGTGATCTTAGAATGAAATAAAAGATAGAATAAATGTTTATATTGTTGAATCTCCCAATTAGGGTCACAGTGCGGTTTCATTAAAATATGAAAAAACTGCCCGATATATTATTTTAAAGTGATAGGCTAACATTGTGGAGCTTCAATTTAAAAAAATTGTCAAACTTTGATATCTGAGCTACATAGTAGTGTTCAAATGGACAAATAAACACCCTAGAATACAAAAGTTTGGAAAGTTACACCGCCAATGGCAAGTTATACATGAATAAAGAATAAAACTCGGGGCGAGTTTTATTAACCTAGGTGTACACACAGTAAGTCTATGGGAGGAAATGGGCAAGTGAATCTGGTCAACTTATGATTTTCACTTTTTTAAAGCACTAAATAATCATTTTGAAAAACAATTTTTCAGGGCTTCATTTTTAGACCTCATCAAAGACACTGGTAGCATGGGGAATCATGCGGCTCAGATTTTTTTAACTGTGGTAAATGTTAGCCAATACCTTTAAAGAAAAGATATATCATGAAATATTTAAAATCAAATTACCAAGTGCCTTTTCTTTGACATCACAAGATGTGTGGGGAGACAGTATCACACTCTGAATAGCAGTATGACAAAGATCCATTTTTCAGGAAAGTGAAACTCAAATGAGCTTCATAATCATAGAAGTAGAAATGGAAGTGGATTGTAGTCATGAGGCATATTGTGGGCACATACTGTACATGCATACTCTTCCCAAGGAAAAGAAAATCATGCCTCCAAATGATGACGTAGATGTGGTCTAGGGTTAAAGGTATTGGCTAACATTTACCACAGTTAAAAATATTTGAGCTACATGTACATGATTCCCCATGCTACCAGTGTCTTTGATAAGGTCTAAAAATGAAGCCCTAAAAAATTGTATTTCAAAATGATTATTTAGTGCTTTAAAAAAGTGAAAATCGTATTGGTTGATCGGATTCACCTGCCCATTTTCTCCCATAGACTTACTGTGTGTACACCTAGGCTATTTAAACTCGCCCCGAGTTTTAATCGTTTATTCGTGCATAACTTGCCATTGGCAGTGTAACTTTCCAAACTTTTTATTCTAGGGTGTTTATTTGTCCATATGAACACTACTATGTAGTTGAGATATCAAAGTTTGACAATTTTTTAAATTGAAGCTCCACAATGTTAGCCTATCACTTTAATGGTTACCTGCCTTCAATTCAAAATAGCTGCTGTAAAAATCACAGAAAAGAAGGATCAAATGACCAGAAGAATTACTCTGTTTCAATATTGAATTTATTTCAGAATTGCAGAAACAATAAAATGCAAGGGAATTTTGACACATGGAACCATAAAAATTACCTTGTAAAAACAAGAAGCTGCCCCAAAATGCAACCACTCCATAGGGTTTGTACAGGTGATTTGGACCGAGACTGAGACCGAGGCCACCCCAAAATGCAACCTTTCCATATGGTTTGTACAGGTGATACGGACCGAGACTGAGACCAAGGCTGCCCCAAAATGCAACCATTCCGTAAGGTTTGTACAGGTGATTCGGCCTGAGACTGAGACCGAGGCCACCAGAAAGTGGCCTTGGGGCCGGCCTCGGATACAGCACTGGTGGACAGAAACTGGTTTCTGGGCAGTCAGCCAGATAATGCACCACTGGATTGATTCAAACGTGAACTTACAGCAGAACAGCACACATACATCTGTATTCATCTTTTAAGGCAGTGGATCTCATTTGCAAACATCCCAGCAGACCAGGAAAAGATAACCCATGCCCTTAGCCTATTGATGAAGGGCATGTGTGTAAAATCTGTCGGTCAGTAATTACCTAGAATTTGAAAAATGCGAAAGAAAAACAAAAGCCGTTAAGTGTACGTTCTATGGAAGGAATTTTTTCCTCGCGAGAAAAAAATTCAAATCAGAGTCTAACGGTCACTATAATTCCACTAAAACTGAGTTTCCAGCTCCTATATTTTGCTGAAGGTTCCCAGATGGCATTTTCTTCTAAATGCCATCGTATTTACACAATGTTAGTTTTTAGGCATGCAAAAGAGATCCCCTGCCTTTAAGAGCAACCAATCATTCAAGGTCATTCATTTTTTAACTAGGATTTTCATGCTAAGTGCATTGTAATCAGGCTAAGGACCTTTGAGAAATTCTGAAGGTTGACGCCGAAGTGGGATGTATTCCCTTCATCATCTTTGAGTTGGCTTCGCTCATTTGGTCATTCTCTGTTTTGCTGTGAGAAATGTTAGAAACTAAATTACCCCAAGTTCCTGGCTGTTGACTACAGAGCTGCAGTTTGAGATACATGTATATCAAAAGCAACATAATTTCTATATGGTAGTTCATTCTTTTGTTCTTTTGAAGGTACAGTATTGAGGCAGTGTTAAAGATAGCATCCTTTTGACTCAAATAATAGACATGAGTTTACATTTTTCACAGTTCAACATTAAATAGGAATGTCAGGCTCAGAGTACGTTGCTTTGAATAGAAGCAGTTTATATACGAAAACACATTAGTGAACGTCTGTGAAAAAAACTTGGACAAATATTAATATGGTTATTAATTTGAATTTTTGATTTTTTGGGGGGTATAATTATTACAGAATGACAACACTGTATGGATCTCTATGAGCAACCTCCATTTGATGTGAACACAAATGGTTACTAAAATTTATGTTGTCTATAAGCCAACATTTTCTTCATCTCTGTATTCTATGTTTTATTGATATTTCCCTGATTTTTTCCTCAAAATTTCACTAATTTTGTGCATGGCTGATTTTTCTGCTTCTGTTTAAAGCAATTTACTGTCAGCGCAGAATTCCTCATAAAGATGACCCAAATTTATTCTTAGAATAAGCCAGGGAGTAAAGTTCTTTCCTTGTATGGAGTTCATACACATTTAACAGACATAATGAAAATATACACACAAACAGCTGTTTTTTATCCTACAAAATACAGGCACATACTGTCGATAGGAATAACGCGAGTGCGAAACGTTCCTCGGTACAGAAATCCGTGATTACGTGAATAGATGCGTGAGCAAATTTGACACCTCTACATGAATTGCTGTATTGGATTCTGACGCGCGGCGCTTTAATTCGCTTCTGCGTCGCTACATATTTGGAGTACAAGGTCGGGGCAATTCCAAATAGCATATCACGAGGATTAGCATCGCACTGCTGATCCCATTCGATGAGACGGGCGCAAGCCAAGAAGGGAACAATACGGTTTTGAGGCAAAGTGTACAGTTTTGACACTAAAAATATATTCATGCAACCTACATGCATTGTAAGTGTGTAAAAATAGAATTTTTTTTTTTTTGCATTAAATTTGCGTCAAAGCTGAACAAATCCACACAAATGCTCAATTGTCACTATTTTCTCCTCTTTCTTGTCGTCCCATTTTACTTAGCTTATTTTTACCCCACCCCACCCCAAACAAGATATGTAGGTGTCATTCACAGTCATTGTCCAGAAAAAGAAAAAAAAAGTACATGTTGATCACATATTTGTACACAATTCTAGGATAAGAATGATGCTGGTATTTCATCAGGAAAAGCAGATCTGATATAAATAGAACTGGGACAATGATTTTTCATAGACAACAGACCTCCATATTGTGTTCATTGATTAATATGTTGTTTTGAAACTGCAAGTGATCATGTAACCAAGGTTACATGATATTACAAGACACATGATTTGGTAGTACTGCTATTACAATGCATGTACTAGCGCATATTTCAGAACAAAAATGTCCTGTGTATTTTCTTCTTTCACAGGTATGTGGGGGATAAGATGAATACACATGCCTTAATACAAGGTGCTTGGTCAATTATTTTGTTTCTAGCCCAGGAAATGAAATTGATGAAAATTTGTATTCAAAGTCAATGGAGAGTTCAGGTATGATATCAAAACTTAGGCAGAATTGCCATCTACAGAGACTCAGAGATTGACATACAAATTTATTCAAATCTTTAAAAAATTATTGGATTAACAAATCTGCTCAAACTTTCAGAGATCAATTTGTAAAAATGCTCTGAATTCACTCAATCCACATCAATTTTTATGGGAAACTCCTCCTTTAAAGTGATCTATAGGCTAACATTGTGGAGCTTCAAATTAAAAAATTGTCAAACTTTGCTATCTGAGCTACATAGTAGGGTTTGTATGGACAAGTAAACACACTAGAATACAAACGTTTGGAAATGTATGCTGCCACTGTCAAGATATGAATGAATATACAATTAGTACTTGGGGCGAGTAACAAATAACCTAGATCCACACACAGTAAGAGTTTGGAAGGAAATGGGCAGGTGAATCCAGTCAACTTCCGATTTTCACTTTTTTAAAGCACTGAATAATCATTTTGAAATACAATTTTTTCCAGGGCTTTATTTTTAGACCTTATCAAAGACACTTGGAGCATGGAGGATTATATAGCTCACATTTTTTGAACTGTGGTAAATGTTAGCCAGTGGCTTTAAACATTATGACACAACTAGTACACAACCAACAGAAGCAAAACAAATTGACAAATACATCCTACTCTTTTTAAATAAAAAGAGAGGATCCAGGAGGAATTTGTTCCGATCCAAGTATTATCTCATCGCCAAAGAAATTGGACCGGAGACATGCCTTGAATAATGGAATCGCCGATGAATGCAAAAGTGCCACTTCCAGACGTGTGGAAGATGTATGGTTAATAAAAAAAAGGGAAGAAGAATGCGCAGAGAGAGTCCCAAACAAGACGGCAAAACAGAAGAAATTGTGTGATTGAGTGATACGGATCTGATTGGTAAACAATACTGAGCATCGGAGTCTTGGAGATGCATCGTGGGATAAATGGCGTGGGATGCTCTTCAGAACGACCCATCAAGACGATCACTAATGTTTGCCGATGTTTTCCATTTTCTGGCAACCTTGAATGGAAGTAGGCCAGGAACGCTTGCCGTATGTACGAGTAGATTGCACAAAAAACAAAAAGAAAGATTGTCTGAAAAAGTAAAAATAAACATCCCAATGCAAGGCATATGTTTTGTATTTACGTTTCATGCTAATAACGCATAAATACACTTTTATACTGATAATAATAACTCTACATAAAATGCATAATAAACGGCCCATCCTTATGCACTTTCCATAGACATTAAACGTGACAGCATGTTAGAAACGCGTAATTTTCATTTTAATTTTATGAAACAAGATAAATAAAATGACTACGTACGATAAGATAAATTTTTGCAACAATAAATTACACAATTTTGTCACTTGAATTTAAAAATGAAACACCCTTAAAAAGGTTTGATGAACATTATTTTTGTCAAGTACTTCAGTACTTGCAGTTCTTAAAGACTCGTAAACCGTGTCCCCCCCCCCCAAAAAAAAAAATAAAAAAATAAAATAAAATAAAAATTAAAAAATCTGAACTTGAATTTATCTGAAACTTACATTTATGATGTCATATCTATTATCAAGTTATCTAATTCCATGTGGTATCCATTTTACCTGTAATTTGGTATGATTCATTTCCAGACCAAACCGTTCTACAAAGCAGGGTACATGTAGTATAAATCACAAAACACTTATCACCCCCTCTCCTTATAGTGGTATAATCTGAATAAAGTTGAATACCAATAGAGGAGCAGCAATGCTGAATTTGATTTTGGGGGGTGATGAGCTAGTCACAGTTGAAGTGTAGCTGCATGTACATGTGAATACCAGATGTGAAGGAGAATGTAAGGTAGAGACATAGGAAATATTGGGTATCATGTGTCATTTGTTAAATTAATCAGGACTAGGGGAAGCTGAATAAAAAAATATAAACAGGCTGTCTGCATTCATAATTTGACATGTTACTCAAAGGAGATAGCTTGCAAATTACATTAATTATAACTTAATTGAAATATGAGTTTGCAACCTTTTAATTAAAATCAGATTAGGCGTTACGATAGCTGCTGAGAAATTGATTAAGAAAGCATGATTTGGGATTAGCAAATATGACAACATAGATGATTTTTAAAAGTGATGTTAAACTCTGATGTAAAGGTGATGTTGGAAGGAGCTATAGTAAGTGATGTACATGTAGGTATCTGTATTACTGCCGCATGAATTTGAAATTGACTTTACCTCTAGAATTTTGTGTATCAGCTCTGCCTACTCTTAAGGATGCATGCACAGACAGATGTACACACAGACGCAAACACAGATACACACACACAGACACACACACAGACACAGACACACACACACACACACACACACACACACACACACAACACACACATACACACACACACACACACACACACACAACACACACACACACACACACACACACACACACACACACACACACACACACACACACACACACACACACACACTCACACACACACACACCCTCTTCATTCTTCCTCTTTATCAATCAACAGCATCCTATCCAACATGGTATGGTTGTAGGAGCATTTGATTGAAATTGTTCATGATAAGCTGTTGACCCTATCTTTCACGAGCTCTCGTAAAATCTAAATAGCATCATGCCAAGCCATAAATTTAGCTGAATGTAGGTACATACTGTAGACTGAGCAGTGAATGATACATGCATATGTACATCCTGCAGTAATGTCCAGGCAAAAGTAACATGAGAGCTTATTCTGAGATGCTCTTTGATCATTTCTATCTCCTCAAATTTTCATAGAGCTAACAATTCAGATTTCTGTTGAATGTTTGAAATACATTGTGTAAGAGATGTACAAATACATGTAGGCTATTTATATCCATCAACTTTATAACTATACAGCATTTTTTGAGGGGGTGGAGCTTTTTAGTTTTACAGTATGTATGAACCTTATAAAGCTAACAAAATAATGATGATAAGGAAAAATCCGTAAATAATTATAATCCTAATGGTAGCATGCACCAAAAATAAAGATACACCATATTAATCTGTGTAATTGTTGTGTACTCAAACAGGAAATCTGCTACATGCCACAAGGATTGCACATTAAAATCATACTCCAGAAAGTTTGAACTTGATTTGAGGCTTATAATGCTTTCTTACTTTGTGTTTGAAATTTTCATAAGGAAACACTTCTGTGTTTTGTGGTAGATATTTGAAGCTGCCAGAATATTCTAAATTGCTTCACATTCCCTGAAGTTTTCATCCGAAAATTGACTGTTTACCTTGATGACATACTATACATGTACACGAAAAGTAAATGTATGATAGTATGTGGATGATTCGTTTCTTACCTCCCACCCCCTTGTAAAGACTTCAAGAGTATAGGTGTCTGAGGTCAAGGTCAAATTCCCTACTGAAAATGTTTCTGCATTTTGTTACATCATTGCATTACACGTTAAGGTTCCATTCCACCCTTCTCATCTACAAAGGCGTAGAAATTCGCGAAGTATATTATTTGCTCTTCCTCTTTGCACCTGAGGCAAATACATAGCCGCGGCCGAACTCCTTCGTCCATTGTTAGCGCCCTCTTCAAAGGCAATTAGGCCAAATCTGATGGCTTGAAGGCGTTTCGAGAGCAAACTCGGCATATAATAGGGAAGGCCACTCATTAGCACTTAGGGCAATGCAGGTGAGGTGTTGGCCATGGACACTGTATTCAAGTGTTATGGGACTTTACAGCTTATCCAACAAAAATTCACCAATTCAGAGGTGTGAGATCTGTTTAACTTCTAACTGGGCAGATTGTTATTATTGATTAGAATTAAATCTTGATTGACTGCTATTTTAGTGCATATATGTGTCCTCAGTATTTACTATATGTGTTACTAATTGAAATTGATCAAAAGATTTTTTTTTCTTATTTTTTCACAAAGTGGCAGCAATATTTTTGAAGTCATAAGTATCAATGTCCTACATAAAGATTGATATCTAAAAAAGAATATAATACACTATGATTATGCTTCATTTAAAAAGGAACATATCAAGTGTTATATTTTGATCTAGCTCATATTTGAGAACAAAACAAAACCACCACCCCTTAAAGTAATAGGCTAACATTATGGAGCTTCAAATTAAAAAAAAGTGTCAAACTTTGCTATTTGAGCTACATAGTAGTGTTTGAATGGACAAATAGACACCCTAGAATACAAAAGTTGGGAAATTTATGCTCCCACTGGCAAGATATGAATGAATAAACAATTATTACTCTGGGCGAGTAAAAAATAGCCTAGATCCACACACGGTAAGTCTATGGGATGACATGGGCAGGTGAATCCAGTCAACTTACTACTTTCACTTTTTTAAAGCACTTAATAATCGTTTTGAAATACAGTTTTTTCAGGGCTTCATTTTTACACCTTATCAAATACACTTGGACCGTGGAGGATTATGTAGCTCATATTTTTTTAACCTTGGTAAATGTTAGCCAATGGCTTTAAAATAGAGATCTGACTTATTCGATCCAGTCAAGATTACTACTGCCTCTCACACATCCTTCAGATCAAAATCTCCGACAATTATACCCGAATTCCTTTGTCCATTTCTTGAGTTTATAAAGAGCAAACAAACAAACAAAATATCACAGCAAAACAAGACCTCATTTGGAAAATTTTTTGCACAATTCTTTCTCCTTGCCCTGATTCCTGGAAGGCCACAGCTCAAGATGTCGCACCTCGACACCGAGTACAGATTCGGAGGTGATGACGTGCCGAACCGCGCATGTCATGTACGCTTTGTTACCGTAATTAAGTTTCCTGTGTCTGAGGCTGACTCCCAGCTGGTATGTGTGTTAATTTCAGCCAGCATTTCTCTCGTTGCTAATCATAAATCAATATTTATTTTTATTTCATTAACTATCAAGGTTTCGTTTTTGTAAGAATACACACATTTCTTCTTTTTTTTCTTAGACCTGGCATGAACCATGGCACTATAATTACCAATTGTAAGCCAGTTTACATCGGCAAGGGAATTCATTTCTCTTTTTAAAATGTGACTTTTGTAACATGTTTATGTATGTATTTGTTCGTTTATTTATTTACTCATTTATCTATTTATTTATCTGTTTATTTATTTATTTATTTATTCATTCATTCATTCATTTACAAGCTTTCAAGCGCTCCTACTTTTCCTAATTTTTCATACTTTTTTTTACTCTCCTCCTACTTATCCTACTTTTTTCCCCAAAACTCCTACTTTCTCCTTCTTTCTCCTACTTTTCTTTTTGTAAAAACCCCGCGAAAATAAGAAAATGCTATTGATCATATAAAATGCTGGAGTAGTGAGTAGTCATTTCAGGTATTCACAGAAAGTGTGACTCTCCAGCACAAGAAAGGGTTCTCTACAAAAAAAAAAAGAAAAAAAAAATCAAAACCCTGTGCATGTCCTACTTTTCTCCTACTTTTAGCTCTTTATATCCTACTTTTCTCCTACTTTTTCCTAAATTTAGCTCCTATTTTTCTCCTACTTTTTCACCATGGTCCACTTGAAAGCCTGCATTTATTTAGTTATTTATTTATTCATTCATTTAAAAAAAAAAAATCCTGCCACCCAGGTGCATACCTCAATCTCATTATGTCAACCAACAAAACCAAGGTCTACACATATGATCCAAGCAACACTTTTCAAAACAACCAGTACTCTTTTCAGAGGTTTTCGGAAAAAGAGTCTCAATAGGTGATTTGCCTATTGTTTTGGAGTTTATGTGACCACAAAATGTACCATAAAATTCCCACATAAACAGAAATGTACACACCTCTACATACCAGACTGATACAGCTACAACCACTAGCCAGGTGTCCTCTTGTTACCAGAGTGATTTTAATGTTGTCTAGAAGAAAAAAAAAACATCATAAAAGTTTAAAGAGCAGCTCATTCTGAGTCTGACCACATGGACTTGGCACAAAAATGAGGTTGGTGATTTATCTGACACCACTGCTGTATGTTGTCAAGTTGATATCATCTCTTTGATAAACATTGAATCAGACTTGAATACAATTTAGCCCTTTTCATAGTACAGGAATGTCATGATTGTGAATGGATGTTGTGCCCAAGTAATACATAGCAATGAAGATTGGGTCTTTATTTGTAGACTAGCTATATACAAGTGTAGTGGAGGTCATGGTGGCAATACCTTGTTTTGGTGTGGCATTAGACTGTGGGTTCCACCTGCTCAAACAAGACATAACCCTCATACACATTTTAATCTGATATGGTTGCCATGACAACTACTGTAAACCATGCACCTGAAATCAGAGGTAACTTCATGACAAACTTCATGGCTAGGAAAAAATGATAGCTGTTTCTTGAAGGAGGACTTTCAGATGAACATGGTTGTTCAACTTGTTGTATTTGTGTTGTTTTTACTTTAAAGTATTATTTGTTTACATGAATTATTCATTGATAGTATGACAAGCTTTGCCCCAAACCCCCTGCAAACAGTGGTACGTGTAGTTACTCAATACTGGTGTTTATTTGCAGTGAAAATAGTCCACAAGTAGTGCATAGAATTTGAATGAGTATCTTAAATACAAGTATATTTTCACCAGTGTGTCTTGTGGATCAAAATAAATAAATGAATAGATAAATAAATAGATAAATAAATAAATAAATACAAATAAAAGAATAGATAAATAAAGTAATAAATAAACAAGTCAATAAATAAGTAATAAATAAATAAATAAATAAATACAAATAAAAGAATAAATGAACAAATAAATAAATAAATAAAAATAAATAAATAAACCCTGTTCTCATGTTTCAAGCCCTGGACAAAGCCAATAGTATGCACCCTCTTAAAACAAAATGTACCATACCATACCATACCATACCGTACCATGCCAGAAGCATGCCACGGAGTACCACATCCGATGTGGTCCAGAGAGTGCCAAGGTGAACCATACTGTACCATGATAAGTACCAAAGCACTAAGTACTGTATACGCTGAATATTTCGAGGTGGTTTTATTTTCGCGAATTTCGCGACTTACTGAACGCGAAAATGTTCACTTCCAAGCATTTCTATACAAAGTGAATGCAAATACAATAAAATCGCGAAAATATACGCTTGGGAATTCCCCGTCTTGAAGCAAAATCGCGAAAATATATGGATGCGAAATATATGGCGTATACAGTAGTCAAGTCCAAACTCGAGTTCCAGTTTGTAGTGGACTTGGACTCGAACACATTCTGTTTTACTTCATGTTTTGTCTCCCCAAATTGGAGTGCAAAATGTACCCAATTAGGTACCTGGGAGGTGTGCTTCTCACAGAAAAGCCCCAAAACACTCACAAATAAACCACTCTGCCACGCCTTTTACCGGGCCTTTTTACATTGGATCAGCGTGGCACTGTTCACTTCCCAAAGTGCTTGATTGGAGCCTGGTCCAAGGAGCAGTACTGTTTTGCAAATTGAGATGTTGTCAGTTGACGGCTTTGTCTTGAGGAAGTCGTCTCAATCAGTGGGGACTAACATGGGACTAACCTTGGGGTAGCTTTTGACAGTCCACCCATCCCCCCTGGGAGTAGGGGAGGGGTGGGATGTAGGGGATTACATTGACAGTCCAGCCGTCATCCCCCATGGGAAGAAGTGGTGGGATAGGGGGGATCAGTTTAGAGGAATTAGTTTAGTGACAACACTTCCATTCTTGTCAATCAGGAGATTACTGTGCTTATGTTGGCTTTCAAGCTCAGGATAGGGGCCTATCATATTTTTTTTTTAAATAGCAAAATGGTTATAATCAGTTTTGATTCATGTATAGAACTTTTGTTGTGATGCATAAATTTATTGATTGGCTGATACACTGTATATCGTTCATTTTGATCGTGTAAAATATTGGAACAGTATATTAAAGCCAATTAAAATTTGCATTATAGCATTAATGGATTGTGTGTGTAGTGAAGGACAATTTTGAGAAGTGTTCTTGAACACATCTCCACCAAATTAAAGAAAAATTTTCTGCTAGTAAATTAATTCAAAAGCTTAAAACATTTTTTTTATAGTGGAAGCTTGAAATAACCCTCTTGTGTAATCTAATGGCTTCAATATTTCGAAACTATAAATTTAGACAAGGAAAGATAAAGAAATTTAGATGTCAGAAAATTTCTTCAAATACCGGTAATATGAGATTCATGTTGATTTACTTCTCTGAGAGCCCGCTAAAAGCAGTATACATGCAGGTACCACTGATATAGTTTACATTGACTGGTTCATCTGCTATACACAAATGGTAACAATTAAAATCAAATCATCTCATTTAAGTGCTTTAGTCGCTGTCAAACCATGATAAATCACACTGATAATACATCCAATTATTGCTTTTTAAACTCCAATATTGTAGTGGTTGCAATTCATCTAGAAGCACAATGATTTGCCGTTAAATTGTTCACAATTTTTAGTCCATGAATCCATTTGTCATGTGCATGGATATGACACTCACAAGTAAAATATGTTTTTTTCCCTGACCCCCCTCCCAGTTTTGTTATTTTATTGCTCCCCTTTTCTTTCTTGGCCTCATTTCTTTTAACTTTTTGACTCCCTGCGGTCAGCCGTCCTGGTTCAAACGAATAATTAAGTTATTGTCAGTAGTGGACCAAGTGTGAAATTGTTTCCTGGATAAATCACGCCGCCCATCTCTTTTCCCGATCTTTATCTTCCCCTAAAATCTTTTACTGGGCCAATAGGGCTTTGTAAGTTCACCTCGCTTGATGCTGTTAGGATATTTTTGTCGGGCTCATTGTTGATGAGCAATCAACGTACAGAAAGTGGGCTATGATACAGGTACGGAGAAACAAACACACAAAAATTTTGCTTTGCTGAGAAGGTAACAACGAATCAAATTTGCAGCCCCACTATGCATTTGTGCACCATATTCCAAACTAAATGCTGTAATTGTCAGTTGAACATATAATCATAGCATGAGCTTGATTTACTCGACATACAAAAGCTTCATTCAGTCCTGTGTGTGATGTACAGTACGTACAATTATTCTATTTTTGCAAGGTAATTTGATCTCAAGCTTTTCCTTTTGTGTGTAAACAGCATTAAAAAATTGTATAATCTCCATTTTTTCTCCAAAAATCATACTTGAAAGCATTTGCATTATGCTGACTTATTTCATATTACTTAAATCAACAATCATTCATGATTGTACCAATTATGATGGAAACTGATACCTTAGGTATTTAGTCAAAAGTAATCCCTCACTGACCACGCTGCATTGTAACCCCCGTCTCCCACAGTGGATCAGTCCACTGTGACTGGGTATTGAAGTCTTCATGCATGCACACCTGCAGTGAATAGCTTGGCTCATTACGGTGTAGCAGGGGGCTTGAGGGAGGATCTCTTTTCAGATATTAGCTCTCCCAATATCATCATCCCTGCTTGCGTGGTGGTGGTAGTATATTTTGGCAAAAGTAATAACATTGCGGCGGAGACGGAGGCATCCCACCGCTCTGCGGTCCGGCATCCCTCGGAGACAAGACAGATATTGTGGCTAGATGGATGCGGTGGTCGGACGGAGAAAATATGATGTGAGCTAGAACCGCGAGGAGTGGATAATCTCCCTTTTTTTTCTTTACGTGAAATTAAACGCAGAATGTTCGTCGTTGCCTCGGTCTGTGGCCTGCACTATTGTTGAAGCGGTGATTTATATATGCGTTAATCATCACACATTTTGGAATCCTACGAGTTTTATTGATTTGAAGAGGGTGTTTTATTGCTAGGACTTCATTCAGAGGTAAGCTATTGGATTGGAGTGAAAAATTGATATATAGTTATTTCACCATTTTAATTAAATGCTACAAGTTCACAGCTGATATTTCTTTTCCTTCCCTCCTTTTTTTTGTGGTTATTCTCTGTTGGTTGCCATTCCCACATTCTCAATACATTCTGATCTTGTCAATGTAATGTAGCAAACATGTATGTCAGTGAAGACATGAATTTGTTTGGACATGAAAAATTAACCAGAGTTCAAAATAGAGCTTGAATAAAACAACAGTTCTGCAGCATACATTTACATTGTGAATGTGTATTGCTGTAATCACGAATACGCATTCACTCTTGTTTAGAAACAAAGTTATTTGTTTTCAGAAAAAAAAAACTAAATGTGCTTGGATTTCTCCATTTGCATCTGAATGTGAGTATGAAATTGTCATGGTTTGCAGGGGGTTTAGGGCAAAGCTTGTCATACTATCAATGAATAATTCATGTAAACAAATAATACTATAAAATAAAAACAACACAAATACAACAAGTTAAACAACCATGTTCATCTGAAAGTCCTCCTTCAAGAAACAGCTATCATTTTTCCTAGCTATGAAGTTACATCTGATTTCAGGTGCATGGATAAAAGCAGTTGTCATAGCAAACATATCAGATTAAAATGTAAGGATGTATAATTGTTGCATTAGACGTGGTAAGCCATTTGTAATGTGTTGCTTCCAACATTTTTGTGTTGTACGCCATCCATATCATCTGTGATTGGCATTGTCATGAACAGAGTTAACCCTTTGCCTCCAAGATTCTGTAATTGCCATAGAGTTAATACATGGTAACTCTAAATTCCCATAGTCAATGGGTTAAGAAAAAATCTAATTAGTGACATGGTGTTTTTCTACATTTGCAGCAGAAATGAGTTAAATCTAAAGCCTGAAAACTGACTCTGATTACCTTCATGTGCAATAATTGATGGATTTTAAAAATAGGCTCTTGAATGCAATGCAGAGATTCGTAAAAATCACAGAAACATCATGTAACGTATAAAAAATGCAACATGATGCATGCATGTTTCATTTCTAATGGGGAGAATTCACAGTCATTTGCGACAAATCAATCAGATTATTCGAGTCTCTCAATAAAAGTCAGTTCTATTAATGTGGCAAAATTGATATGCATTTGAAAGAATGAACAGAAAATAAAAATGACTCATCGTAGCATCTTACATTTGATTGAATTCGAAAAGAAAACCGCAATATCTTTTGATTAACCTGGTGGTAGAACACTGCATGACTGTACCCGAGGTATTCTAAGAATGCACAAAGCTGGTATGTACATGTATGTAACTTGC
The DNA here is from genome assembly GCA_001188425.1 of Eucidaris tribuloides. Classification (NCBI taxonomy): domain Eukaryota; kingdom Metazoa; phylum Echinodermata; class Echinoidea; order Cidaroida; family Cidaridae; genus Eucidaris; species Eucidaris tribuloides. The sequence continues at coordinate 15,928 of JZLH01S0152077.1, forward strand.
ATGCAGCTGCATTCAGTTATGCCTGACCACTATGTAGATTGCAGAACAGGTAATAACTGTTTCTTTTATTCTGTTCTTTTTTTGTCAGAAGCCATTAACAGTGAACCCACCACCTGGCTTTTGTAGTGTCCAACAATAGTACCTATTGTCCTCTATGTATAGCGTCAGATTTTAGTATGTGCAAACACAACATTTGCCCCATAGGAGAGGGGTTATTTTTCCACATACAGGCTTTTATCTGGATGTGTATTTAGTTGGACAGCCTTGAGTGAATACCATATGAACATGAGAATGTTTGGTCACTCCAGCGAGTTCTTTTTATGCAGTAGCAATTCGGGGGTTGGTGTCGACAAACACATCGACGACTTGAAAAGCTTCATGAATGGGTGCAAAACAGCTGGTCTCACAACCAGTTTAGATTGGCTGTATTGTCTGTACATGGAAGTTGAAAGAGAATGTAAACTCTTTTAGAACCAGTGTTTTGATGACCTCATCAAAGTAGCTTATTAATGCCTCTCAGTAGTTCAGAAATGATTGCACTGGTCAATTTCTAAAGACATTTAATTGTGTGGACTTTGCGAATGGTCCCTGATTTATACCCCTTTCACGCTGGCAAGATTTTCCCCGGGAATCTCTCAGCATGAAAGGACACTCGGTTGAACTCCCGGGAAACCTCCGATTAAATTTTCGAAAAATTTTACCCTAGAACCGTCCAGGGTAAACACGGATGAACCTCCGGGTGTTCCCCGGGTGTTCACCGGGGAAAGTCTAACGTGAAAGGGTGTCTCGTTGAATCACCTGGTGAAATGTAGATTAAAGATCAAAGTTCATGTGTAGGTCGGCCGTGCGCTGTACAGCTGCGTACGCGTACGTGCACACAACACGTGAAGTTCACAACAGCGCGTACAAAATTCAACGGGATGGCATACTCCAGTGTGAAAGGAATCTTCCCCGGTGATTACCCGTTGGTTTCAACTGTGAATTCACCGGTGGTTCCCCGGGGGAAGCAGCGTGAAAGGGGTATTAGATAGAACGCCCACCTTGTGAGTCCTTCAACCATTTCTTATTAAAAATTTGACAAGTGTAGATAGAAATGGTTTCATTGGTATTCTGTCAATTATTCATATCTACAAGTTTGTGATGATGATGATAAGATGTGGAAAAATCTATAATTTTTGGCTTTAAAACAAAATGTTAATACACATGATGGTCAGTTTCTTAATTCACGGGTTTTACACACATATGCTTATGATTTTTAGCATTTTATCATTACTTACATTATTACGAATATTGGATTTGATATTTTTGACCCTGTCATTGGCATTGCAATAACATACGAGTAGACTTGTATGCAATATTCTGAGCATGAAACCAAACGGGTTAATTCATCCAGAATTCCCATTGAAACATGTCCTCATGTGAACCTTGCGCTGAGTACAGAACATATATTTGGTTTGTTGTATGTCTACCTACCTGCCTCCTTTGATCTCACAAGGTAAAAATTAATGATTTTGTAGAGCACTTTCAAGTATTTAGCTCAATATTTGTTCATAGGATCCCCTTGAAACCATGGATCCTACTAGAAGAATCCATGTTGAAACTAAAGTTTCATGTATTGTCCAGCAAATAACCCAGACATGTAAAGCGCTAGCAATGAATCACTGAAGCTAACATTTGATTTGATTTTAGATTCGATTGAGACCTGTGGACCTGCGGTGACTTGCGGAGAATATTTCAGTCGAGTTGAATTTGGCCGTCCATCAAGCTTCATTTTCTTGGGGTTTTAAAACCAAATACCTAAGTGACTACATGAGCTCATGATTTTTGTCATGGTCCGGGGGAGGCGGGTAATGTAAAGGATGTCGCAAGATGAATAGGGGTAGATAAACGAAAATGTCATCCTGGAGTCTTTACAAAAGAACATTCAATGTACACTTTGGAAGCGATAGCCGTGGGGCTTTTTGCTGTGATACATAATATGACTGTATAAGGTATTTAAAGTTTGAGATGGGATGGGCACAATGTAAAAAAATTGAACTGTGTTTTGTTAACCCTTTAAATTCAATTGTACAGTAAACTTGATGATATTTGATGGAAACTGAAGGAACACATAATTTTCTATTTTACATTACACTTAAAATTTGTCGAGGTAAAAAACTTATGTGCAAAATGAAGGATACATACATGTATTGAATAAATGTATAATTATATATTAAAGGTATTGGCTAACATTTACCACAGTTAAAAAATCTGAGCTACATGATTCCCCATGCTACCATTGTCTTTGATAAGGTCTAAAAATGACGCCCTGAAAAAATTGTATTTCAAAATGATTATTTAGTGCTTTAAAAAAGTGAAAATCGTAAGTTGATCGGATTCACTTGCCCATTTTCTCCCATAGACTTACTGTGTATACACCTAGGCTATTTAAACTCGCCCCGAGATTTAATTGTTATTCATGCATAACTTGCCATTGGCAGTGTAACTTTCCAAACTTTTTTTTATTCTAGGGTGTTTATTTGTCCATATTTGTCCATATGTACATTAGTTCAGATATCAAAATTTGACAATTTTTTAAATTGATGCTCAAAATGTTAGCCTATCACTTTAAGTACAACATACTACTTTTACTCTACTTTACGAAAACATAAATCTTTTTGTTTTTTCTGTGAGTACTAGTGAAAGGTTTTTTTTCTTGTGAAATTTTTCAAATTTCATACTTCAATGCCCAAATCAAAGTTGGACTGTTCTATGTGTGTGATGATCCAGATTTGCTTTCTTCACCATGTTCCGTATCAATTTTTCATCCAGCTGCACAATCAATAATTCAATATGTTATAGGCAGCAAACTACACAAATGCAATCTCATATGGCGTACGATGCTCAATTCTCACACTATTCCCAGAAACCAAGTCAAGCAAATGCCTGGTGTGTATTTCACATTCATTCATTCGATTAAATGAACCAGTACGTAATTTTGTTATCTCGATAAATACAAACGCAATCGGCTTCGCCCCGGATTCGTCGAAAAGTCAATGAAAGTTGCTGCCACGTTGTCTGGATTGGACGTACCTACTGAACGCATTTTTTTTCGTAATCTCCGATTTGGGAGTTTCTTATGGGGTCTCCTCTCGAGTTAAATCATGGGGTAGGTGATCAACCCAATCTGACCGTGATGAGGAGACAATGTGTCTATGCCAACTCATGCAACTCGTTTACTTTCGTGGTTATTACACGCCGCGTCCGATCGATCGACCGACCGACATGAGCCCTTACTCCCTCTCTCTCTCTTTGTGACATGGCAATTTCGTGATTATGAAATATTCAGTTGGCCGGAGGTGTTTCTGGAGCCACGGGGCAAAATGATGCAGATGACGACGATTATCACAACAGAGACATGTGTAGAGAAGAAATATTTATTTGTAGGAGGGTGCTTTATAAGTTTAATTAACATTTTCGCTATCTAACTTTGTTCAAGTACATTTTTTTTTGTAGGCTGAGATATCGTTTTAGATTTCCTCCTTGCGAGCTGAGCATGTGACTTTTGAGGTTCATAAACAGTATTTGTGACATTTGGAAATTGACACAGAGGGTATGTAAAGTCTATTTGTCTTTATTGATTGTGTAAAATAAAATTTCAGGTAAAAAAAGGGAGTACTAGTTATTTTTTTATACAGTACAGTTCAGGAAATGTTTGCACATACATGTACATGTAGGCCTATATATCCTATTGCTCCTAGTTGAAGTCAGTATTTATACTTATCATATCAAAAAAAAAAATTGATAAAATAACCATTCCTTAATATTCATACAATTTTACATAGATTCATTTTGTGTGTGTG